>NAOQ01000006.1:200529-214804 GCA_002751075.1 Ichthyophonus hoferi
GTCTACACTCCCTGTTAGCCCTCTATACACCTAGTCATCCTTTGCGCTATTCTACTTACATCATGCATACTGCCCTACCCACCTTGACCTCCTTGTAGCCTGTCATAAATTCCTTCTTGTATTGGCTCTTCCTATGCTCTGGTAGGTCCTTGTTCACAATGGTTGTCAGATTCCTATGGGGGCAGGCAAGATCAGGCCCTTGAACCTGCTACACAAGTGACTGTACATATACATGCGTGAAGCAAGCGTTTATGCCTCTATGCAAGGAGATAAAATAGGTGAAGGCTGTATGTGAAACCTCTGGCATCAACAAGATGGAACTTGATGTTGAAAAAATAGATATAGTTTGGTATTGTGCATATATATATGCAAAACGTACTGTTCTATTGTGGTATGTACGGCTGCACATTCTAGAGCCTGACGGAACAGTGCGTTGAAGCCATGTCCTAGTGTACCAAACTCTGCTGTCTTCTCTGCTGTCAAATGTTTTTGCCATTTCTCGGCCCACTTGGTCAATGCGTGTGCATGTGCTGCCTCTACCTGGGCCCTTTCCTTAAACATCTGTAGAGTTGGGGAGCGGTTAGCTTTGTAGGTGTGCATATTACGTTCTCTTATGTAGGGAGACGCCAGCGGAAAGAACAAAGCTGACTTATACTGGTTGTTGGGTACCCAGGATTCAATATTGGATATCCTACCTGGCCATATATGTCGTAGGTGGCAATGCCATACTCCATTCTTTTGATGCATCGCTTGTAGTTATTTACATCCCAAAAAATATTGGTGGAGGGCTGATTTTCCGACCCATCCTCTGGTCCCTCCCCCATGTCTTCGGTGGAGATTACCGACTTCCTATCCCGTGATCTAATAGACATGTTTATTCAAGTGTGCCCAATAAAAATATTATGCTTGCTTCTAAGCCTGGTCTTTACTCTATACACCTGTGCTCTGGATTCTATGGCTATAATTATATGCTACAGTCCATTTCTTATGATACCACAACAGTATGATTGATTTTACCCGTCCTGACACTATAAAAACCAAAGCATTGTTTTATTGGCTAATTTAATTAAATTATATAAAGGACGAACAAAAGAAGCAAGGTAAAAGCCTTTGAAGAATACTATTGGCTAATATTGTTTTGATGGCCCATGAATCGCTAGGTTGAAATATTCATAGTTTGTCGAGCTCTAAGGAATGTTTAAACTGCATTATTATTGGCTGTAAATCAGCAGGCTGTGGATTTTTTTATGAATATGTTTATTGTATATCAACAACCATGAGCGGCCATTACTATATTATATTATATTAATAATATAGTATATAATATAGAGTATAATCTAAATATAATTTAACATTAGCAGTCTTAATGCAGATTGGTAGCTGAGGATGATTGATGTATATTATTAGGTGCATAGGCCCTACAATCCTTACTGAGCTTTCTACCCCAGCAATAATGAATGCACACTAAAAATTCCTTGAATTAAGGTAAGAGATGGAATCCAAAATGCACATTAAGGTATAAACATTAAACTTTCAGCTTCAAATGTAATGATATATATGCATACATATATATTATCTGTGAGTACCCATTTATGGGCTGATTTTGTATTAGAAGACTCTGAATTTGAAAGTGGGGAAGAGATCGGATATTCTCCCGAACAGAAAAGGTGAATCCCACTAACTTTCAGAATACTCGTGTAAACCCAATTGCCACTTTTAAAGAAAGAAAAAAATAAACAAAGCACAGCAATGCCCCTCCCAATATATTTACTAATATATTGTAGTAATCATATAAAGTGAGGATATGGTATAGGACTCTCTTAACTTTGGTCCCAAGGGGGCGATAGAGTGAAAACCATAATAGGTTTGCAGACTCGGCTAAAATGCAGGTATGTATACAGCATTGCATATTAAGGGTAGTTTACTGGTCCTAAGCGGGTAATTCAAAACACATAATCCACCCAATAGTTGCCAATTACAAGTTAGCAAATCAACCAGATCGCCAAGTAAAATTTAATCGACCAGTCAGAGCCCTAATTAAAGTATTGGACTGGACTATTTGATGGAGCGAGCGGCCAGCTGGTGGGAATATTTAGTTTATCAATTGTAATCCCAACCCTTTTAATAATTTAAAGTAGAGTGCAAATTAAAAAATTTTTAGGACCTATATATTTTAGTTTTGGGAATCTCGGGCTTGATCGCTTGTGTCTATGACAGCACAATTTGTTTATTATTGTGCACCAAGAATTGGAAGTTTTGAAACCATCATATATTCAAAATGTTTTTATTTGGTTTATAGGCATTTAGTAAGTTATATATAGCCCTTGGTAGTCTCTGTGATCTTCTGACAGGGTTATGGGTCCAGTACACTTCTACTGCGCTTGTCAGACTCTGTCGAGCGAACAGATTCAAAATCGCCTTCAGTGTCCACTAACATAGACTGTAGAGTGAGTTGTTCACTAGAACTGAAGTCCAATTCTTCCAATAAATTCCTGGTGCTCTCGTCCTCGCTGTCTGATGAAAACCGGATCTTGCTTTCCTTTTAGGTTCCATGGACACCCCTGGTTCACCAGTCGTAAGGATTGCAGTCTTCCGCTTCGGTCTGTAATCACTAGGAGTAAATGGTGGTCCACTAGTCATCACCATTACGTCTTCCTATTCTACAACACATAAAAAAGACTAGGTCTTTTAATATAATCGACTGTTTATTAAACACACATCATCAACGGGTCCTGACCAAGTCTGTAGATTCTGATTACATAGTTATCAGATTATAGTTAATCTGGTTGACCATGTGATACAAACGCACTCTTGCATAAAGGTCTAAAACTAATGAATCTTTAACATCTCATTAGAACACGAAGCCCAATAAAATCCATCGATTATCTAAAGAGTCAAAAAAGTCGCATGTTGCAAACTATGTGCATGAAGATCAAATGATCAACAATAGTTAGGTTAACTACGATAATTCCCTTGCTGGTTTATGCTTAAACAAATTTGCCCCAATTGAATATAATTAACGACATTAAGTAATTAATTAATTAATTAACTCTTAACACTTACAAACCAATTATAACCTCATTAGGTACTCCAATTCCATTGTAAATTTAGGAGTATAATGCAAAATAAACAATAAACTATGTGTACTCGTAAAAGACATCTTGAAGTATCTAGCCTAATACTTGCAGAAGCTGAGATACTTCAACATATATATTATTTTTGGTTAATTGGTCCATAGTGTACATATATAAGCCAAGATAAATAAAAAATCATAATGAAGTCAGAGTAAAGTTGTGTCATAAGCTGAGAGGCAATAATTGTAAGCAAATTATGTGGCTTATCATTGGTCCAATTAAATAACTAGGTTAGTTTCAGATTTGAAATTTTATTCAGCAGCATCAAAGTCATAATTAGGATTGAAAAAATCTCATATTAGGAGACTAAATATGATGTAACCTGTAATGCTGAATTTAGTTCCAATGTAAAATCCAGAAGCTTGTGCAAAGATCTTCATTTGTATCAGACATTAACTAATCTGTAGCATTGCCAGTGTTGGACTTGTTTATCACCTTTTGATAGGCTTCTATATCACTCAAGCCAAACAACACTTGTACATAGAACTCCTTCCCCTTGGCATCTACTGTTGTCATATATGCTCAGTAGATAAGTTGATGTTGGTCCGGTGCATTTGTCATTTTAGCTGTACATCTGCATTGGACTAGTAGTTCATATGATCTTCCTGGTCTAGCCCCAATTTCTTTTTGCCTTTGAGAAGAGTCTTATCTCACATGTTTGATAATAGTAATACTTTGTTACTCTATGCACGGTTCTTTTATGACTAGATGAATTGCAAAGCAAAATTAAAAGTAAGAGTAAGTAATCTTTTCCCTTGTAATTCAAATTCAAATATCTAACCTTATTAACTATAATCATATAGTTATAGTCAATACAACTTGGTTTTGATTTGCAGTCCTTTCTGCATTGCAGAAAGATTTCTTTAATACTTGGTTTTTATCTGCATGAGGGTTTCATAATCTAGATAAAAACATCATATTTTAAGCACTCAAGCCACCAGTGCCAAGAAAGGTAATATATGTGTAAGCAATATTGGTCAGAGTAACTTGGTTTGTATACAGTTGTGGCTGTGCCAATTAATTTTCCATATATGACCTATGACCTTACGTCTACCAATGAATGTACATGTATTGTATAAATATATATATATAGATAACTAAACAAAAATAAGTACCTAAGAAATACCCAAGAACGCCAATAAAAAACTCCTTGAAGTGGTCCTCATGTTACAGTGGTGACACCACGGCAGAGAGGACTAACAAACTTGTCAATCTTGTTGTATTGAAACCAAATATGATGAACTAAATCGTAACACCCTCCTGTGATTCAATAAAACCTCTTGTCTTGTTGTATCACTTAGCCTTGCATTAAAAGGTTTCAAAGTCTCAGCATTTTTACAGCATCCTGATATTTGGTAGAGTTGAGGCACTTTGTAAGAACATTGCTGGCATTGTCATTCATGGAAACATGGATAAATTGGATTTGTCCCTGGCTAATAAAACTTTTAAAAAACACGTAGCTTAAATCTACTTGCCTAGAAGTCTTTGATAGTCTGTGCAAGTGAAAGAGTCTGGTAATACTGTGGTTGTCATATAGAATGTTTGCAGGGTAAACGTTAACTCCAAGTAATCCCAACAATGCATCTATCTATTCAGCTGAATTCTTTGGTGCACTCTGAGTAAGCCACTCTTTCAGCTGTTTTACCAGATTCTTTTACAGTATTCTTGAGTTTTGATATCCAATCAATTAAGCTCTCATTAATGGTATAAAAATAACAGCTCACTTTACAGTGGGTGATGATGTCAGAACTCCAATCTAATCTAACAGGGCTCACAACATAATCTTTTCCCCTGGGTAATAATAGATTGACAGGTCTCTTGTAAACTCTAAGTATACCAATGCTTGGTTGATAAGTTGCAGATGATGTATAGTAGGTTTTGGGTTTTTTCTAAAAACGCCCAAGATATCTAGCTGAAAAGAAAGTATCAGTATCAGCTCTGATACCTCTGCTAATCCATGCAATCATACATAAGATATTGCAATCCTTGATACCATTACAAAGAAGGTGTTCTTTGGTACCCTGAAGCTGGTCAGGTGTGATTAGTGTCTTGGTTACATGTTTGGGCATTCCTGTCATACCCCGTGCAGCGTCTCTGGTGTACCTGGGCTGATTGAAGCAGATGGTTCTACTAGCTTATTGAGTTATGTTGAAACCTAGAAATGATTTGGGTGAACCGATAATTTTTGTCATAAGGTGGGCAGAACTTTCTTCAAAAATGGTTAGTTGATTATTAGATTTCTGTAACCTAATAACAGAGCGTCCATATGGCCTATGAGTACAAAATATGATAAGACCTCATTATACTTGTAAATGCAGGGAACATGGTGTGTGTTCTTAAATCTGAGTTTGGTCAGAATACGGCAAGTGTTGCTCAAAAAGACAGGGACTCTATCTTAGGTTGTGGATGGCCTTTCTGAGTTTAATACCATAATTAGCAGGGGCTGACTCAAAGCCTGGTATTTAATGGACAGACACATCATCTGGGAGTGGTAAAAATAGAAAGGTTGTGGAGATGTTTGATTGGGCAAGCATAAGGTTCTAGCTCACACAAAAGGACTAAAATCTTCTTAAAGCTGAAATTATGGGTACCAATGACAGAATCAAGTCAAACTGTAAAACATTCTGTGAGTTGCCCAAGATGATTAGTCTGACTTTTTTTCTGTCAACCCTTGTGTTCTCATTCATACATTTTATGATGAGTCATCACATTGTGTTATGTTAGGCAAGGAAGTGAGTTGTTAAATAAGGCTAGCATGAGCCATACAAGTGTGGCCATAAATTTATGTTTGTGTTTCAGATTTGAGTAGGTGTGGTTTTCACGTCATTAAAGCATGGGAATCGAGTAATTATTTATTGAGCTTTTATGTTAACCTTATTAGTCTAGTGAAGTATCACTTAATACAATAGATTTAATTGGTAATAAAATACTTATTTATAGGCTATAAGCCAGTTTTGGGATTATCCCAGAATATGCCAATCATTAGAACTCCCGACTGTTACTTATTCATAACTTAACTTTTCCATAAAGCAGACTGGTCTGTAACATAGGGAAATTATATAACCTAGACTCGGGTCTGGAATCAGAGCCAGCTGAAAAAAAAACTCATATAAGGAACTTTGTTATATTTTGAATTTTTTAAAATACCTATTGAAGTTTGTTGTTTATTGCCTGTTATGTCCAACAATTCTTTCTCTCACAAAAATTATATGAAAAATAAAAATAAACTACCTCTGATCACCCATTGCCTGGTCTGCAAGCAAAGAAAAGAAGGATAAGGTAGATTTTTCTACTAATTTATAATTATCAACCAAGGAGCAAGTTCCATTCGAAACTCCTTTACCAGACGATTTCAACTTATCCGATTCCACCTCTATTGATGGGTAGTCTAAGGTCAACAACAAACTTGGAGGAAGATACCTCCAAAGACCAAGATTATGGCAGGGTTAATAAGGCCCAGCAGCCCAGGACACTTACACGGCTAATTTTTTGAACATCAATCATGAAAACATGAAAACACTGTTCCAGAGGAACATACCAATAAAGGAATACCTACTGCTACAGCTGCGCCATCTTCTGAGACAACTTCAAACTCTCCTTTTTATTTTCTACAGTCTTCTGCGACAAATGCTTCAACTCCTTCATCAAAAGTGGGTGAATCAATGCAGTGGAAGAATGTCAACCAGCATTAGAGAGGCAATGAGCTCATTACCCAAAATACCCAAGAACCCTAGCCCCATTAACTGATGGCAATCCACCAAGAACCCTAGCCCCATCAACTGATGGCAATCCACCAAGAACATGCCTTTAAAGGTGGAAGAGAAGGACAACTGTCATATAGTGGCTGATTGGGCAGCAGCATCTCGTACATGCAAGTTTCAGCATATTTGCAAACATTGAGCAAGCCTCCTACTGAAGCTCAGCTAAATAGCTCCTGCCCTTATTTCAGCAGCTGAGGCAACCTTGAGGTTTTACCTCCAACACCTAATTGTGTAGGAACAGCACATCTTAGCAGGATTAGTATCCCTTCAATTTGCCCATACAACATGATTGAGCATGAAACGGCAGTTTAATTCCAAGGAGACACCCATGTACAGCCAATACTTTATGGAACTTTACATAACGAAACTGAGGCTAATTGAGTCTGGTAGCACGTTTTTAAGTAGGCTGATAATAGCCAAGATAATGTTGGAGACAGACCTGAAATTTAAGAATGGGCACATTCTAGCTAATACTCTCTAGGTCATGACTGAGGCCAGGCATATGGCCAAGGACATGGACTTGTTTGTCACATCATTTCATAGTAAACATAGTAAAGGAACTTTGATGGAGTTTGGTGATTTCATAACCTACCATGAGACCCACTCCAAATCCAGCAATAACCTCTAAGGAATTACAGTCAACTTCCTTATGACATCAGTTTTTTAAATGCTGAAAACCTCAACACTAAGTGTGAGATATGGAATGGTCCGGACAGGCTTTACCATTATCTAGCATTGAAGAGAGTCAATGGCCTATTGTTATTCCACAGTAGGGGACAAAATTGGAAGAATAAACAAGATCAATGATCTTCTTTCAGAAAGTTGAGAGGGAAAAATGTGAAAAAGCCAGCAAAGGTATAATAGCGGGAGAATTGATGTCCTAAATAACAACAGCATTTATCAACAAGTTAGCTATTGAAGTCATGCCTACTACAAACGTTTTTATATTAAACAGTGAAACATCTCAACACCTACATTTCTGTAAAGAGTATTTTATATTTTTTAAGCCTGAGATATCTTCTGTTAAATAAAGAAACAGCAAACAAAACAATGCTATGGAATCTGAGAACATTAAATTACTTACGAAAATAGGTAATATTGAAAGGACTACAACAATTGCAAATGCGTTATATATCCTAGATTTAAAAATAAATCTGCTTTCTATCCCTTCTTTGAGGGGAAAAGGAATAATTCTCATTGTTATAAAAGAGCACGTGTTTCTTATGCAGAATGCACAAGTAATGCTTCAAGGGAACACAATCAATGATTGCTTGTAGAGGCTGATTGTAAAAATAGTGTCCCCTTACAAAAATAATGATAAGAAGCCTCTAGAAATCATTGCCAATCTCACCATTAACCCCAAACCTGAGCAGGAGATTGGGCCCAAGAATACAATGGTATTAATCTCTTATAGACTTCTACACTCAAGATTCATGCACCCAAGTAGGGGAGCTGTGCTGTTAGCTCTATCTTGGCGTAATACCAAAGTAGAAGGGAGCCCTGTCAAAGATTTTAAAGCTTGCAATCTCTCCAGGTTAAAACATGCCCCATATCCCAATCAGACTAACAGAGCTAATAGAGTTCTGCAGAAAGAGCATTTAGACCTTGCTGGTCTATTGAAACTGTCACACACCAGTTACAAATGCATAGATACATTTTCTGATGAATACTCACACTAAATTACTTTTTTTCTTCTTAAAAAGAAGTCTGAAACATCTTCATGTTTTAAATAGTAGTGTGCTTATACTACAGCTAAGTATGATAAAACATTGTCAACTATAATGACAGATAAAGGTTCCGAGTTTGTAAACTTGGCATTTGACAGTTACCTGAAGAAACATGATATTTTTCATCAAAAAACAACTCCTTGCCATCTTTAGCAAAACGGGATAAATGAGCGTCTTAATCAGACACTGTTTACAATGGTAAGAAACTTCTTGGTATAAAGCAGACTACCTGAATTTTTTTAGGATAAAGCAATATAAACTGCAGCTTATACCCTCAATGTGCTTCCTTTCCAAATTATTGAAAAAATAAATGTAACATAAAATTTGTGGCACGAAACCAAAATTCCTACTAATTGATTGAGAGAGCTTTTGAATGCAAGTGTTTCTACAAGCTGGAGACCTCAGAAAAGATCTTTCCACATACAAGTAAAGCAGTTATGGTAGGCTACAAACTTACACAAAAGGCATGCAGGCTTTCAGATTTGAGGAGTCATATGATAGTGGCAAGTAGAGGTGTACTATTTTATAAGAACTGCTTTCCTTTGTATAAGGGCAAGACGCTAGTACTGCTATATGACATGGTATTATCTTCAAACGCCAGAAGAACTGGTCCAAAGGAATTGGCTGAAAACTAAAAGCTACCCCAGAAAAAATTTCAACTCCAAAGACCCAAAGACAGAATACATTCTTAAACCATCTCCTAAGGCCGTGGAGCTGACTGATGAGACAGCATTTGAGTGAGAGTTTGGTAAACCTATGATAGTAGAGCACCCAGCCCCTAGGAAGAACAATAGGTTTTCTCCAGCTATACCCAAAAAACGTAGGTATTCATTAGAGTGCTTACCAACTGAAGAGGAGTTTCAGGTTCCCACTCCCGACTGGAATCATAATAAATTCAAATATGCACCAGCAGTCACGTGCTCCAGTATTCAGTATTCCAAGGACCTCTTGATTGGCCCTGCACTCCACATCACGTCATTACTTAAACTGCATAGCCTGGAAGTACCAAAATCTGTATCTATTATGATGAAGTCCCCCTATGGCCAGAATGGGAAAAGGCCATGCAGCAGGAAATGAAGGTTCTCCATGACAACTCAACGTGGAATGTGGTTGTTTGCATACAAGATCAACCAATGTTGAGACTAACGTGAATATTCAATGCCAAGCATGAAAGCAGAGGAATATACCAGGTGTAAAGCCCATCTTGCAGTAATGGGTAATCATTGATCCCCCAACATAGACTGTTTTGGCATAGGGTCCCCCATATGCTTTTTGACAACTGTGCAGATCCTCCTTGCTGTGGCTGCAGCCAGCATTATGGAGCTGGCTCAACTTAACATAGTTAGTGTGTATCTGAATGGGAAGCTTGAGTAGAAAATTTACATGTATTAGCCTGAGGGTTTTGTAGATACTAAGTGTTTTAAAGGTGTGTGTAAGCTTCAATTATCATTATATGGTCTGAAACAGTCTGCTTTCATATGACAACGTATTTTAGCAGAAGTCTTGGCAGGGGAACGTTTATTCCTACTAATACTGACTTCTGTCTCTTCATATCCAAAAGAATGCCATACTTCTTGACTATCTGTGCTGTGTGTATGTAGATGATACGTTGATAATGGCTGATAGTAAAGCTGTTATTGGCAGACTCATCAAGAGCATGAAAGGCAAGTTCAATATAAAAGAGCCAGGTTTTCCCTTCAGAGTATTTTGGATACCATATAATAAAGGATGAGAATAGTCCCACTCACTTATTTCAAGAAGGTTACGTGAGAGAAATTATTCACAAGTATGATATGACAATTGTCAACCATATCATGTCATTGATCCTACCTGTCAGGTAGCAGCTTTGGATAAAGCCAACCCCAATGACCCTTTGTAATATAAAGGAATAGCAAACAGTCATAAGATGTCTTTTATGGGCTTCAGGCTAACTCACCTGGACATTGTATATGCAGTGTGTTTTCTGGGCCAGTTTGCTTCAAATCCTTTCAATTCACATTGGAAGATGGTATTGAAGGTGACAGCATGCCTCAACTTTTGTCCATATAGGAATATTGCTTATCATAGTAAGCCTTTAAAGTTTACAATCTATACAGATATACCAGCTTTTCTGGGGATATATAGATGCAAGAAAATCTACAAATAGTTTTACATTGTTCATTTCAGGTTCTCCAGTGTCCTGAATGAGCAAGAAGCATACCACTGTGGTAATGACCAGTATGGAAGCTGAATATAGCCTTATGTACAGCAGCAACTCAAGAAATAACGTGGATAATTAACATCTTGGAGAGTCTTGGAATCCTCAGCAAGCCAGTCCTCATGTAGGAGGACAACCAGTCTACAATTTGGTTTACTGAGAGCTATGGTATCTTGGAACATGAAGCCTATCCCAATAAAATTCCATTACACCAAGGCCACCATACAGGGTGGAACGGTAGTCATGTAGCAGGTGTCATGGAGCAAAAGGCTGATATTTTCACCATGGCTTTCTCCTCAAATAAATTTGTCAGAGTTCACTTACTACTAAGTTGAGATAACTAGAGTTAATGTCTATAAAGGTATATAGCAATGTAGGGTGAATTTTATTAAAAAAGGCTAGTCAGGGCTGTATAGTGATACCCATACATTTATGTGAGCTTTTTAAATTTGAGTAGATACAATTTTCACATCATTGGAGTATGGGAGTAGAGTAATTATTTAATGAGCTATTATGTTAAGCTCTTTGATCTAGTGGGTCAATATTTAATAATATAAATTTAATTGGTAGTAAAATGCTTATTTATAGACTATGAACCAGTTTATGGGGTTAACCCAAAATAAGCCAATTATTAAAAATCAAGACTGCTACTTATAACTCAACTTTTTTTATTAAAAAAACAGGTTCATAAGATAGGAAAAGCATATAACCAAGACTTGGGTCGGTAATCAAGACCAGCTAAATGGATAAATACGTAAGAAAAATTATTGCGTTTCAAGTTTGTTTAAATATCTGTTAGATATTTATTATTTATTGCCTGTTATATCTAGCAATTTATCCTCCGACGACAATTATATAAAACATAAACTCATACTAACTCTCATCACTGCCACCCAGTCTGTGAGAAAAGACAAGAAGGTTCAGGTAGACCTTCCTACTGATTTAGAATCATCAACTGAGGACCAAGCTTCCCTTGAAACTTCTTTATCAAATGATTTCGACTTATTTAATTCCACCTCTACAGATAGTCTAAGGTCAGCAACAAACTCAGAGAAGGTACCTCTAAAGATCAAGATTATGATAAAATGTTTTCTGGATATAACATGGTTTGGAAAAACTGATAGATTACCATTGTGAAGTACTCTGCTAAAATTGCAGCTTCTTACTCCTTGTAGTCTCTATATGATTGAACATCTTTTAAACTGATTGTCATATATTTTTATTGACGTCATGCTATGAAATTGTTGAAAAACAATGGGAATTTTTTTTCCTATTCTTGTAATCATTGGTACATATTTCATAGTTAATATATCAAATACCACTTCAGAAATTAGATACTAAGGTCATTCCAGTACCCAAACCTCTTCTGGTACTATCTCCAGCTCCATTTTTCTTTTAATAACAAGCTCTTGTTTGTTCAGTAGTGGAAAAGACCTGGCATACAATATGGAATTGTTTTAGGCTGATGACCGATTTATGGGCTGTCATTTGCTGGAATACCAATGGGTAACCCTGTATTAAAAGTTGCTGGAGTCACAGAGGTCAAACCTATTAATGCAATTTATTAACCTGATTTGCTCTGCATGGGATACTCATGCTTTCCTCTTGATTGGCCAGCATCTACATCCTTTGGAGCTCCCTGATTTGTCATTAAATTTAATTTTGAAGTATTTTGTAAACTGTTTAGTAGGTTTGTGACTTTGGGTAATGACGGTGCAGTTTTATTCATTTTAAAATCCAAATCTGAGTTTGTTACCAACATTGCAGTTGGTCTCTCTTGAAACAATGTTAGATCTATTGAATATTTGATTTTCCTCCTTGTTAGCAAGATTGGAGGCCTTTAGAGTTGACTCTTCTATCATTAATTCTCCACTACTTGATGTTGTCCTTTTCCATTCTTGATAAGGGGTAAGAGATTTTTATAGAACTTCAAATTGGAGTTTAGAATAATCTATCTCTCCTTCGGTAGAGATACTTAATATGTTACAGAGTTGGGGTAAAGTCCAAAATATATTCTTTCAATCTCTTCAGGTGCCAATTTGGACTTGACTAACTTGTGGATAACCACCTTGGTTTCTACGACATGCAGGCACTGAAAAGAAAGTGGTGTCTTGCTGTGCCACACTGAACAGTGTAATGCCTCTAAAAAAGTTGTTGTAGGGGATAGGTTGAATAGATTAAATGCCTAAGCGGCTGGGTTGACTGCTTCTGGCTAAACCCCTTGGTTAAACTGAGCATGTGGCAATAAATCTGATTTTATTCACTCAAATCTTTATAGGCCTCTTAATTGTGACTGATTGCTCAACATGATGTAGGGTCAAACATTGCTGAACCATGCCCTCCTGATCACAGTACTATTTATTGCATGAAAATTCTCTCAATTTTTCCACCCCACCACCCCCCCAAAAGCAAAATCACAAACAGGTGCAAAAGTGGGACACCATGAAGCACTGCTACCATATTGGGGAAGTGTTGAAAACCCACAAAAGTCTCAGCCTTGGCCTTCATGCAGAATCATATAAAATAATTTGAAAATAGTCCAGGGCAACCAAATAAGCTTGTGAGCTACTGATGCTTATGGTGTAAGGTCTTGTCAAGTCCACAAAGACTCTGTAGGGTAAGTAGCCAACCACTTTGTAGTGTTGGGTTAATGCGTTTGGATGCCTTGATAGACTTGGATATTGCGCAGGTGCCATAGTCAGTTCATACTGCATGGTCTTTCCAATTTTAAAGTGGATGCCTTCTAGAGAATTAAAAATAAACTTGGTACTTGTGTGAGTTAACCTGTGATGCAGCTGGCCCATACTCAATTCTGTGGTGAATGCTGAGATTTGATGGTTACTAAGCTGGCTCATTTTACTTCTCTTTAATAACTTGCATTCAGGTAGTACAATGTGTCATCCAGGTATCTAGTCATTAGTTCCTTCTCACCCTTGTGTACCAATAAAGTCAACTATTGAATGACACAGCTAAATCTACATTCATTTTGATGCAGCCTTCTTTGGGAAACTATGTTGGCTCTGCAGGTTCATACATAAAGAGCATTCTCATTTTTAACTATAATGTACTCAATTGGAATTTGGGAGAGTAGAGTTACTGCCCCTCTTCCTTCAACTCTGGAGTTTTCATTTTATCCTACAATACACTTTAAGATACCTTCTCAATACTTAAAAAGCATTCCAGGTCATGAAATGTATTATCACTGGATTCACTCTTAAGAAATAACCCCAATATGTCTCTCTCAACATTCTTGTCAATGTTGGTAACTAAGCAAGCAATTTCCTATGTAGAAATTACCCAATGACTAATGGGATCCTGCCTGAGTCTTTTTAAACAGTAGACATTGCTTCTTGAGAAAAGTTTTGTTTTTCCAATCTTTTTTTCTTTCACCCGTGTCTGGCTTGGCTGTGTCTTCCTTTTCCCGGGTAGTAACCACTGTGCTCTGGTCAGTATAAT
>NAOQ01000006.1:246983-265684 GCA_002751075.1 Ichthyophonus hoferi
CTCTAGGGAGCCAACCAAAGCCATTTGAAAAATAGCTATGCACCCCTTGAGATACCTCAAGACTATGGCTAAAGAGTGATCATCTATGAAAAGGAACCACTAGCACTCAATGCCTTTTCTAACTAAGACTTTACAGACAACCCATGTACATTCTGAAGCACCTCAGAATATGCTATTTATGTTGCAAGAAGAGACCAATTGATTGGTTCTGTAAGAAGCTGAGTATTATATTATTGCACTGTCCACTATTGAGAGTGAATATATTGCCATGTTCATCACATGCCAGCAAATATCCTTCATTGCCTCACTCCTAAACTACCTATGCATATACACTGGATGTGTAAAGCTTATGCAGATAATTAGTCAGCTATCTATCTAATTTACGGAGAAAAGCTGTGTCCCCATCACATTAAGGTAAAGTACAAGTACATCTGGGACTGTATGACCATCAAAAAGGCTGAGGTACACCATGGTCTAACTGAATTAATGGCAGTGGCAGCCAATTAGTTGACTAAAACAATGTTCATCAGTAATTTTGAACATGTTAAGGTACTGATGAGGATACACAACCTAAGCTAAATCCCTCATCTCTGCGTACTGCAATCCTTACATTATCCACAAGGATATTTTATAATATTAAGTTATTTTGATTATACTTATTATCATTAATACATCCTGATCATAAGATTCTCAAGGTTTGTCCAATAGTGCGAGAAAATGCATATGTCAATTAGACAATATGTGAGAGGTTACACAGAAATATTATTATTGGATCCGTGTTATACATCTTACTTAGTGGGGTAAATAACATAATATTATATATCTTTATCTATTATATTTATATATAATCTAAATTAGAGTAAATTTAAATTACTACAATATTTTATTGCTACATCATTAGTGCTATTAGTTAGTATCAAATGACATATTACACTAACACTTGATTAACTACATCAAAAGTGGTGGCATAATCAATTATAATACAAGTATTAATAATAGTTAATCTATACTTGCTAACTGAACACAAAACAAAGCTTAATTGGCATACCTTAGTAGATATATAAGGATTCTAGCTATGTTAGTATTAATCATGGGCACACCATGAAATATGGTTAACAAGAGAGGACCCAGTGGTTAATGCAAAACAGTACTAATAAGAAACTTTTGGCCAGCTTGTCAAGAGCCACACATACCTGCATGATCCGGATATTAGCCAATAGGATTATGTCATCTGGAATGACTAATAAGCAAACTGATATTCTAGGATCTTTGCAAGAATATAACACTGTATTTGAATCAATTTATCAATTCACCAATCTAGATACAGTTTCTCCTTTGATTTATACTGACAATCACAAGAAAATACATTATGATTTAACCAATCAGAAAATGATTGCAATAAACATCATATCTGGTTAACAAACAACATACATAGAATATGTTGACTACCTCAAGGAGGACTACCCATACAGTACCTTGAGTGAGATAAGTTAATTTTCAAGAACAGATACAGTAGTTGATGTTGAGTAAGTAATATAACTCCTGCAAGTGTTAGGTTGTATTCTTCATGATGTCTTGTATGAAGAATACTTATGGTTCATGCGGGATTGTATCTCTAAATATCCTGTAGCATTTGGAATGAGGCTTCAATTGGTAATTGAGAACTAGTTATTAATTAATGATAATTAAATAATTGCATATTGTCCTTAATTATATTTACTTAGGACTAAATGTCTACTACAGACTAGGAAATGAATGATTGTGGTTATTTTAAATAGTGCTGGTCATTTGGCATTTAATCATGCATAATGAAATATATAACTCTTTGACTGACTCTTTATGTAATATTTGGCCATTATTGGGCATTATGCAGCTAATTAATTAAATGCCAGTGACTTATTAAATTGATTACTTTATGCAAGAATATGTTTTTTGCTACATGGGTTACTGGATTGACCTTAACCAACAACTATATAACCAGCTTTCACAAATTTAATCTGCATCATCCTAGCTGTTATATATACTGCATGAACAAATAATCATTAAAAAAACTTAGTTTCTTTGTAAATTTTATTAAGAGTTCAATTATGGTAGTGAGTAAGAAAGAAATATCTACTCCAATAATTAGCAGAGTTAAGCGGAAATTGTCCATAGTCTCAACAACTAAGCTAAGTTCTGTAGGGGAGAAAGAAATCAAGGATGCAGCTCTCATTTAATAATAGTGACAAAGAAACCACTAGAGATCTTTTAGAGGAACTACTCTAGCTCTAGTAACATCAAAAATGAACAATCTATGTTCATAGACAGTAAAGCAGAATCTACCAGCACCATAGATTCTGAAAATCAATAATGCCAAACAAACTACCATTGGGCTGCCAAAGTGTTAAGAAAACAAATAAGGACACAATTTGATGCCATAATACTAGGGTTTTCAAGAGTATATTTGGGATATCAGCTTAAAAAACAATGAAGTTAGATTAATTACCTACTTTAAGAGGTGTATGTAAGGTAAATAATTAAATTGCAGGATGGGATGTCAAAATATTTCAACTCCCACAGTTATTTGGCTGAATATTTCATGATTTCTTGTATGAGTGCATATAGCCTATTGGTTTTCTTACATTATACCTCTAAATAAATAGACTGTAACATTTACAATGAGGTTTCAATTAGTATATAAGTGTTAGATATTAATTAATAACAATTAATTAATCATATTATGTCATAAATTATATTTAATTAAGAGTAGAACCTTAGTGCAGTTTAGCACATAAATTGACTATGGTTTAAATAGTGTTGGTAATCTAAACTTTGATCATACTCAGTGATTGATGTAACATATGTAGCATTCATTAATTGGATTAATGATGCTGTCATGGTAATAAGATAACAAACAAGGTTGTTAACATGTTAAATGACTCATAAATTGAGCACCTTTTTAAATAACATGTGTTGTATAAAGACTTATCACCTGAGCAACTAGTATTGGCCATGAACTCAAAACTATATAGCCAGCAAACACAAACTTAGTTGTGATCTTTTTAATTATATGTGTTGCATAAATAAAAGACTTGTACAAAAAACTTGGTTTCTTTGTATCTTTATTTAGAGTTAGTTAAGGTCTCATGTAGGAAACAAGCATCAACTCCTACTATACCTAGAGTTAAACAGAAATTATCAATACCATCAGCAACCAAGATAGGATCTGTGGGTGGGACCAAGAAGCACTGGGTTCACATATCCTCTGGGAGTGAAGAGGAAACATGAAAAACCCTTTTAAAGGGACCAGACTTGAGTAAAGAGGACTTAGCTAGCAGACATCCAATATCCATTGATGGTGATAATGAATCTATCAGCTTTACAGATTCCAACACAGAATTGGCTAGAAGAAAAAGTTAAAATATCTCTTATATGACTAGGCCAATAAATAGGACTTGTGCGATGCTGTACAACACTCCAAAAATTATCTTCGGCAACTATCAAATAATCATATGATTATTGCTCTAAATTTTTCACCTTATCCACTCTGACATTTTCTATGCTGTTAGCTACCTCAGCAATATTTCCAGAACATAAGCTTGAAACTAGTTGATAATGTTGCAATAATTGCATATGCTGAGGTATTTTAACCCCAATAATCACAGACTGAATCATTACCTGCAAACTGAAAGACTTTTTTTAGTTATAATCATTGATATTTATGCTGTTATTGTTTAGCTTGTAATAAACCTCTAATTGCCATGGAGAATTAGAACAAGCTTATATTTGGTCAGTAAGAATATGCCATCAGTTTACGATAATTCATTGACTCTCTGACCCATGACTTTATTAATTATGATCAATTAAGGACTAAAGGCTTAATACAATATTAATTACAAATTATCATAGTTTAAAAATAGTGATGGCCTTTGTAGTTATCCATCCCCACATAGTGGTCAATGGTACCAAATACTTTAAATGTGAAGTAAGTTTTAAAAAGATCCTTTATGTTGCCACTGGATGATTTCATTCAAAACATATTACAGAGTGATACTAATGGGTGTGCATTGGACGCCTTTTAATTAGAATTTGCTTCAGAATAATCATGTCAAGTTCCTATTGAGCAGTTTGTAAGACTCAACTGATTAATTTATAGTCAGCTTGACCTTGATTCAGATCTTACTAACTATATAACCAGAGTATACACACTCAGTCTGAACCCTGTTTCTAAGTTGAAAAAAATAAATAAACCCAAGTCAGGGTAAATAGCTTTTATTATGACAGTACATGGACTAGATTCTTCAAGGAGAAAATCAGTCAAGAATTTGAAACAAATGTGAGCCACCATTACTACAATAAAAGACAGAGGGACCATGTAACTTACAGAAAATATTATTTGAATATTGTTAGCTTCATATTTAAGTGACCACTGTACTTGCAGATAATTGGAGAAAGAATGTAACTCAAGTAATAACTCAAACTCGTCAGAGAAAAAGTCTGGATAATTACTATGTAGAGTTGTAAGTCAATGCATGTTAAATGACTTGCAAAGAGAGTTTGCACAACAAGGCAAATATTCCAACAGCATATCTCGACAGAAACCATGATATTGAGATTTCTCAGTATAATCAGCTCCAAAAACCCCAAGCATGCACAGATGCTTATTTATCCATACACTAAATCCCATAATTAGAGCAAGAGGTTATTCAGCATCATTCTACTGAGCCATGATCCCAGGTTTTCATTCACCAAGAAACAAGCACTAGCATTTAAATTGGATATTGAGGTTAAGTTTATTTATAGTTTTATGCAGGGTAGGTCACAAAGCAGTGTGGATAATTGAATTACTAAGCATTATTAGACTCTACTATTGTAATGAAAGAAGATTTTAAAGTAATCAATGCTTGGTCTAAATAATGAAAGTAGTAGAATTAAGAGGAGAAAAAATTTCGCATATTAAAGGAAGGTATCATTAATTTTTGGAGGCCATTTAAAATAGTAATATAGTTGTTAAACTCATGTTAATTAATTAAGAGAAAACCAAAATATTGGCCAAGCTATTTGCCTCACCATGTTTATTCAATACCAAATGCCTACTATCCACCAATGAGACAGTAGATGAAGCACCTTCAACAGGTATGTCGGGTAGGGAGATCATCATAGGAAGAGGCTAGTAGGTTACTAGTATATATGGTTTATACTAGTTTAACCATTGTAATACTATCCCACACAGTTAAGCAAAGTATTGTTGTCTTATTCATAATTGGCCAAAATCCAGCTGTTGATTTCGTACTCTACCTCTAAATAAATATATTGCATATACCATGCAATCAAGTGGGTAAATTTCTCCAACCAAACACAGAGAACCACTACTAGTCATTTATATTATATCTCAACACCTTTTAAATATAATTTGATGCAATTAACTTGCATCAAGAAAAATGTTTCAAGTCAATAAGTGATCAGCAGGCTTTGATTATGCAGATTTATTTACCAGTAATTATCTAACATGATTATTCACAGTGATTAATGAAAGTTTCTCTTGTGTATGTGTTACTTGCCTTATGAGTAATATGTTTCTATAAGTGAACGTCAATCTGAATAAGATTCATCAGACAGTCATAGTAGTATTAGTCACACCAGTCCAGAGTAACTTTGGAAAGGGGTGACCTAACCACATATCAAGGAGATGAAGGGTTAGAGATTGTAAAAATAATTATGCGGAATTTTTTTCTGACCAGCATGTAAAGCTGATCTTAGATAGAAGATTAACTACGTGCTTGTACATATTTCCAATGAACGACTTTGGTTTCACGTTTGGCAGCACCATGAATGTAGTCTGCATTCAAAAATAATGACTGACTAGTCAACACTGTTTAGCAATATGTAATGGGCCAAAGGTGGCCAGTGAAAGGAATATAGTCTGTTTTGTGTGGTTGAAGCAAGGTTACTAATATGAATTTTAACTATTGAATTAAAACATTTCTGGAGGTGATGACCATTTCCAATCTTTAACACAGTTAGTATGTTAGGGTTGACAACAAGAAAAGGGTCATCAAATGGAGCCTGGCACTCTAAATATAATATTTTGATAATATCGCTGAAGATTGGGGAGTTGAAATGCTGGTATCATATTTGTGGCTGGTGATATTCATTGTATCTGTCATAATTAGGTGTTGGAGGTAAAACTTCAAAGTTACCTCAATTGCTAAAATGAAAGCAAAGGCTGCAGCTGAACTTCAGTAGGAGGCTTGCTAATGTTTGTAAATATGCTGAAACTTGCATGTAAGGGATGATATTGTCCAACTGCTTACTATATGTATGACAGCTGTCCTTCTCTTCCATTCTTGGAAACATGTTCTTGATTGATTACGATTGGTTGATGAAACCAGAGTTCTTGAAAAAATTGGATTGTGAACCCAGTGCTTCCCTTGCTGGTTAATGTTGTCCTCCTGCATTGGTGCACTCATTTTGGATGAAGGAATTGAAATATTTGTTGCAGAAGACTGGAATGAATTAAAAGGATAGTTTGAAGCTGTATCAGCCATTGTTGCGGCTCTATCAGTAGGTACTCTCAGTTGGTATGCTCTTTTGGAACAGTGTTTTTATGATTGATGTTTAAAAAATTAGCAGTGGAAGTGTTGTTAGGTTGCTGTGCCTTATTATCCCTAACATAATTAGGTGTTAGAGGTAAGATTTTGAAGTTGCCCCAGCTGCTGAAATGGGGGTAGGGAGAGCATATAGCCAAGGCTCAGGTCTGGAATCAAGACTAGCTGCAAAAAGAAAAAAGAAAATACATAAAGAAAATTGTTGCATTTTGAAATTGTTTAAATATCTTTTGATATTTATTGTTTTTTGCCTGCAATGTCTGGCAATTCATCCTCTAACAACAACTGTATGAAGCAAAAATTCATACTAACTCCTATTACTGCTGAGTTGTATGTAAAAAAAGACAAGAAGGTTAAAGTAGACCTTCCTACTAATTTAAAATCATCAAACAAGGGCTGCATTCCCTTTGGAACTCATTTTTCAGATGATTTCAACTTATCTGATTCCACCTCTGCGAACAGTTTGTAGCCAACAACAAACTTAAAGAAAGATACCTCCAAAGACCAAGATTATGAAAGTATTATTATTTACAAATAAGGGTAGTAATTGAAACTTGGATTGTTGCTATTAGTAATTGGAAAAAACAATAAGGGTGTGGCATAGAGGAATCGTTTTAATGAGCTGAAGGTCATATAAGGCCATGCATGTAACAACGCAAGCAGATATAATCACTGCATTATGATATCCTGACCCAAAGTTTTATTTAGTTATGGTGACAAACAATTAAGCCTGCCCTAGTTTAGAGAATTATAATGGTCAGTCCAGTAAAATTTTATTTCTAAAATACTCCCCTGCACTACCTCAAAGCTATGAGTCTGCTTACAGGGGTTGAAGACGTGGACCACTCATGCCTGCCTTTTGGGTACAATGTTCAAATCAAGACAATCTTTATAAATGCCATTTTGGAGTTGGTTTAGTAGTAGGTGCACATGATATCGTCAGCAATATAAATGTATGATTGTTAGAGGATGCTTTACTCATGTCTGTAATGTGTTCATCGTTAATTGGATCAGAGGATTCAATAGACAAAGTATTTGAGCCTTCACTAGAACTTATTGATGAAGATAATTGTGTAGCGTTGACCACAATTGACTGAGGGCAAAGGCGTTTGGTTATTACTGTGGCATAGGCTGGTCTATCTTGATTCGCAGAGTCTGATGATGGTACAATGACTCTGATTTTCTTAGATATCCTTGAGGACTCATTTGCCATTCTTGGAGTTAACATAATAAAGGGTTTCTTGCTTTTGAATTTACTAATCCTTCTAAGATGAGTCATAATAAACAAACAAAAAAAATCATTTATTTAATCAATTTTGTCTTTTTTTGGCCCTTGTGAGATATGGCATTATATGCTTGACTGCCGATAGTACGCAGTTCGATTCAGTACATTTAATTTTGATTGGTACAAAAAAATGAGCGATTCATAATGTTGGGATTTGAGTTTGCGCTTAACTATTAATAGTTATGTACCGCTTAAGCCAATGGTATGACTCTGATTAAATATTTTATGTACGCATATACTAACCAATTATAGAGAGGTTAGTAACTAATTACCTCACATAATTATAAATAATTAAACTAATCTACATACTAGCTTTTTTATAACAACAATAATAATCTGGATGTGAGGCCTAGGTAACATCTTGTTTCAAAATGCGATGGCATAGAGACGTGAAGGATGGTCTAGAGGGATGGATAGTACTCCACTGAAGGGCAAAGTGTGCATCAAATCATGCACCTATTTGATTTTAAAACGTTTTGCTTTGTTTAAAAAATAATAATTGTAAGTCGGCAATATGCAATTAATATCAAACACAAAATGCTAGATTACACTATTAGTAGCAATACTATTCATCAAATTGACTAGTAAACTATACTTCGCAGCCTTACGAGTATTAAGCAGACCCCTTGGCAGTCTTAACTTGTCAATGCTTCAAGCATCCCAAAAGGATTTAATGAGAGAGATCGACCAATCATATTTAGCTAAATCAGATACAGCATAATTCGTTAAGACTGGCGCCAATTGAATGATTGCAAACTTAAGTATTCCAACAAGTCTAGATGATGTATGAAAGGCAATTGGAAGAGATCATAGCAGTAGTCACATATCATTGGCGGGTGGTACTGCCTGCAGCTCAGAACCTCGAGGTATAGTACCTATTCAATAGATATGTATTTGTAGATTCAGTTCATTTGATACCAGGCCCATTCTCACAATTCAAGCCACCAGGATAACAGGGCTCATATTGCAATGCCAATAGGGCCTCCATGACGACAATGTGCTATGAAGACTTCTCAGTCCAGGGTTGAGACAGACAGGCTACACGGGAAGCAATCCAAAAAAACTCAAGACTCTTGGAGTATTGGCCGTAAACTAAGAGTAATAACAACTTCTACGTTTACCAGTATATCCTTGCATCCATAATAAAGGCTAACATTATACAATAAACTGTTTTATAAACCCACAATTCTGAGTAATTTGCAAGTTGCTGCATATGGTAGAAGTAGCTCTCACAGAGGCCACAGGGGCGTGATACTTGTCCAATCCCAGTATGTTTATTTATAACATGGTGAACACGTCATACTCCACTGTCACCAAGGACTACAATTAGTAGCCGTCAGTGAAACCAATCACACAGAAGAATGGAATATGTCCATTCATATCATTAGTGTTGGGTTGTCCGCAACGTTCTTTTTATCCAATAACAACACAGAAAAACACCAACTAATTTATTGGTAGGGTGTGCGTGGTTGAGACTGAGGTGTTGGTTGGTAGGGCATCATGCCTGCCATACTGGACACCATATTGCTGGAGAGGACCTGTATGGTTGGATGTAAGGTGTGAATGGTCGCACACCCCATGCCATCTGATACATAGACAAACCTATTGATAGGGTAGTATGCATATTGACATAAACATTCAGATATAACACCGCAGTTGTCTATCCGCACCAAGGTACGTACACACATATAGTAGATAATAGGACGAGACAGGCCTACGCACCTTAGGGATATTGGCAGGCTGTAAAGAGGGGTAGCTTAGACTGCGGCTTAGCATTCCCAGCTGGTTGCCTTGGGAATGTTGGGGTAATTGTGGGTTGAAGTTAAAGGCCATGGTACCTGGCATCTGTAGACTCAATGGGGAGGGAGAGGATTGCATGCCAGTACGAGCCTCATTGGATGACAACATACCAGTACGACCGCCAGCCTGTAGAGTGAAGGGGAGATGTGTGTTTATGTTAGAGAATGGGCTATATACAAATTACTGAACTAGTCCACCTTGACCTCCTGATAATGTACCAAGAAAATACAAGAATGACCCACGCTGTCTGGAAGTTATACCAGGGGGGTCAAGATATGATTGGTGTGTTGACTTCCTTGTCCCTACCTGATTGGCCTGCGCAAAGGTGGCCAGTGCTGCTGCTGTCGCTGCATCATAGTTCACACGGCCTGACCCATTGAGAGTGCCCTGGGGGGTTACGGGCTGGGGAAACAATCGCTGTGCTAGCTTGTGCATTGCAATGGCAGCACATTCACGTAGCTTATGGCCCTGGGGGAAAGGAGGAGAGGGGGCATGGTTAATGGGTTGATATAGACCGGCACCTACATATAAATACTATCATGCCACACACAGAGAGGGAGATAAGGCTGTGTTTAGGAGGCCCCATCTTGTTCCTTTCCTATCCTCTCCCACCCTACCCCTCTCAACCTCTGCAGGACTTACCGAACAGTTATTAATATACCACGTCGTAAAAGATACTCCCATAGTTTCTGGCCTGTCAACTACTACTGTTTGGTTAAAGCTCTGAAGTAACGACTCAAACATCAAATGGAACTAGGGGTGGAAAGCGAGAGAGAGTAGGTTAATTCATCTATATAGAAAGATAAAAACATAGATAGATAGATAGAGACATATAAAAACGTACGGTACGTATACAGACATACAAACATATATCTAATCGCTCCAACCTACCACAAGAAATTTAAGATCAGTCCCATTGGTCTGCATGTAGTCGTGAAAGAGCCTATCAGCAGTGCGGTACTCTGTGTCCGATTGGCGTCCTTTGGGGGGTAAGCTTTGCAATTGGCTGTGTGTACATGTATATATGTGTGTATATGCAATGCCCAGGGCAGGTAGGGTGCGAGAGGATCAGGATCTACATATAGCAAGGAGACAGCCAGCCAATAGACATCTAGAGGCCCCTCAGTAGTCACCACTCACAAGCAATCATTCCAAATGCTGACTGTAGATGATACACCATACAACAGAGAGACCTGTACAGAGGGCAGTGTGATATATACAAAGTGGGTACCTCATGCTCAGTTGCAATACACTGATTTCATTCCTAAGGTGGGTGGCCTCCTCACTCAATTGCTGACGCTGCATCTCCAACATTTGCACGTGCTCAATGCCTGTGGACCATATATGGTCAGATACAGTTTAAGGCATGCACCGGATTGAATAGAAACGGAGGAGAGTGCTCACTTCGTTGTAGAATCATGGCCTTGGAAATCTTCTGATTGGGTGCCTTGGCTTGCAGGCTGGGGATGGTTCGTTGTAGCTCTTCAAAACCCATCTATCGGCCCCATGCCAATGTAGTGCACTAGATTAATCAGTATACCTCTACAGCATCATTCCTTAGTCAACCCCTCCCTGGCCACACATCTCTCCCTGCCTACACCTACATATACACACATGTACCTACCCGAATGTTGTTCCGTCTCTTCTGTTCAGCCAATATGTGTGCTGTTCGCTTGGCCTCCTGCAATCACATACCTTGCAGTCAGAATACACCAATGACATTGTCCATGCCTTCTCCCTATTATCTACATGGTATTTATTATGTGCCATTACTTAGTTCCCATCCTACCAGTGCTCACACTCATACATGTGTGGGGTTGCAAGTATATATACATACATATAGATGTAAATATTTTGTGCAAATATATATGTCTGTTTCTATCCATATATAGTATATTACGTATGCCTACATCCCCTCTACATACGGCTGCCGTGGTAGTGACGTCATCATACTCCTCCTCTTTATCTTCCTCATCTGACGTATCAGCGCCGAGCATCCACTCCACCTTATCGCCCATGGCAGCCGAGGGAGGGGTGACGGCGGTGGCTTCAGCCTTGACAGGCCCTGTATGTATGTAGGGCGACCTGTGGTTCATGCTCTCAGCACTGGCATGCTTGCTGAGGGCTGTCCCTTGGCCTTGGCTGAAGGTGTGCACTCCTCGATCAAAGTCTTCTTGGGCTGTGCCTGAATGGAGGGATTCAGGGGTCGGCGGTTGGCTGTGGTCCTGTCGGGGCTCTAATTGGCCCATTGTCATCTGCAGCATGTCCTGTGAAGGGGAGAAGGGGAGGGGGGGTGAGCAGATAGCTATATAACCATATTGGGAATAGGAATCATACCAGCTATAGTGTCCCCCTAGATTGAAAACAGGCAGCTAGTGCATATTGTGACGTCATGTAAATTGGGCTACTCCAAGATAAATTAGGTTGGGTAACAATCAATTAATAATTAATTACCAAGGGGGCACCAATCGAGTTAAATGACCATTACCAGCAGTATTAGAGGCTAGGCAAGAGTTAATCCTAATTGTAACCAATACAAAACAATAGCACAGGCTGCTAATCTATTGCCTCCTCCTACTAAGACCTGCCATTAATGAGTGAGAATGACGTAACAGGCTCTCGCTACTGGTCAACCTCTTCATGACCTCACACCTCTTGGTTGGAATTATACAACATAGTACAGATATTAGCCTATATTAACTATCTATCTCCTCAGCCCGACCAAGCAGCTCCCTCGTAGTGGCCCCTTCCCCACACCTTACTATCAACCAGCATCTTACCATATTCTCATGCGAGGAATCCTTATGCCATGTATGCCCTTTGGTTCGAGACGGGTTGTAGGGGGAGCTTCTTACCTCAAAGCTATCCCGCTTCCTGACCCTTTCAATCTAACCAATAGTTGGAGTCAGTTACATGATTGGTTGATGATTGGTTAGCATGGTAAGCACAGTATAACACTTACCTGGGTGTTGCGTCTATTGTCTATATTAGGGTCCATAAACTGAGCATTGGCCTGCTGATTTACAGATGATGTACCTCGTGATATGAGCCCAGGGTATAACGGTTGTTCGGTTAGTTGTGAGCTGATAAAGTCGTGGTAAGATGCTGTGATATATATGTGTGTGTGTGTGGATGGGTGTCGGTGCGTGTGCAGGTGAGGGTGCAGGAGGGGAGAGAGAGAGGTCAGTAGGATGACTTGGCTATAGGCCCTACTACAGAGCCCTGGTGGAGAAGTAGCCTCGGCTCTCGCCCTGACCCTAACCCATCCCCCACCCCTCAGACTTACTGGAGGCCACCCCTCTTAACAGGGTGCTACCATAACGCGTCTGAATGTATTCCCCGGTTATAGCCTGGTTCAGGTCGAGGTCCATCATACCTGGCCCCATATCCAGTGGTTAGTGTACACCACCAATGGAAATATATTGATAAGCGACATGACATGGCAAAGGATCAGTCCGAGATGTCATTCTTGCCTGCTTATTGAATGGATTAGAATGACTTACCCTTATTGGTGGTGGCGCTAGGCAGGGTAGTAAATAAGGTGTCGGGTATAGTGTCCATGAGCTCACTGATATTGCCCAGCTCCTGCAGCCCCACTTATGTAAGCGAATCAAGCCACTATGACAATACCCTTATTGGGATACATTCTAAGGGGTTACCTACCAGGTCGGTCATGTTCCAGGCATCGAGAAACATCTGAGAGTTGATTGGTTAGCATCATCGCCATATATGGTGCATCTGCCATGACTGGGAGCCTATGAGAGGGCCCTATTTGCATACACCTAGTAATATATATATATACATACATATACCCTACCTGGTCACTAAAAGAACTGTCCAGGCGTAGTCCAATCCCTTCCATAGCGACGCCACTTGCCAGGGCCTCCTGGGCTTTTTCTCTCTGCACATCCCTGATTGGTCAGACCAGAGGTCATAATGTCACACCTATCACCTCATTGGCTGACAGCCCATTCCTACCCACCCCCTTTTTAATCCACCAACCACAGGCCACCCTTACCTGGGCTTGTACCTGGCTTATCCTATTCTTCCAGAACTTTCTCCAGCTTTGATAGCCTGAGGTGACATTCATAATAGTCTCTTGGTCGGTGTGGCCCTGTGCACCGGTATGAGGTCAGTGTGACGTCATGGGGTGTGTGAGAACAGCATGCATTGGTGGAAAGTCACATACCTCCAGGATGGGGTAGGACATACTTTGGGCCTCTATCTCTGAGTCTACTTCGGCAAACTCTATGTACTTGGTTTGCCGCCCGCACATATCTGAACCAATGGTGTGTTAGTGTGCACATATTGGCATTCAATCGCTACCATCGACTATATAGTCTACCAATAGATATGTGGCTGTGGAAAAAGGAAAGGGATTTAACACCTTGTCAGGTGCATGCTTGTAGAGAAATAGTATGATAGTATATGTGGCAGTATAAGTGATAGTATATATGATAGTATGTGTGATAGTATATATATTAGTATAAATGATAGTATGTGTGATAGTATGTGTGATAGTATGTATGATAGTATATATGATAGTATATGTGATAGTATGCGAGATAGTCTATATGATAGTATGTGTGATAGTATGTATGTGTCATAGTATATATGATAGTATATATGATAGTATATGTGATAGCATGCGAGATAGTCTATATGATAGTATGTGTGATAGTATATATGATAGTATACGCGACAGTAGAGCAGTATATATGAAGATATGGTAGCGTAGTGATATATATATATCTACGTGGCTGTATGCCTAGAGGGAGGTAAAGAGCAAATAGAAAAAATAGCCGCAAGTACGTATTATATCTATCAGGCCCCTCTCTATCCTATACTAATAATAAAGGTGTCATACAGCAGAGTACAGTTGCCATGGATCCCTATTGTATCATCCAATTATCTATGCATTATATCTACATGTGCTATTGCATATTATCTCATCACCCAATAGCGACCTTTATAAATGTATCTATATATAGTGTACATGAATGATATATCATACAGTGCAATTGCCAGGCACGCCATATTATATTATCCAATCGTCTGTTCATGGTCCACTGAACGGTGTGCTGGGCCTTCTCATACTTCTTCCATCGTAATGACGTCACCAGGGCCACGCCACCCTTATTCAAGCCCTAGCACGATATTTAAACAAATTAATAAGTGGGAACATTGACTTAATAATTTTATTGAAAATATTGTTATCGGTAGAAACGTAGCACTTTTAGCGCACCATGATATTATTGATGAACATGCACTTGAGCCAACCAGGACATGACTACAGATAATATTTCCAGATACGCGTTTAACACTTTGGCCTTTACAATTTAAGATGGGGCAAGAAATAATAGGATAACAGAATGAAGGTAGACGGGCAAATGAAAATGGGAGGGAAAGTAAAGAGGTAAGATGATCAACTACTTCTATAGACCTGTTTATCTAGCTACGATATTAATGCTTGTGTGTGAGCACATTGGGGTGTGTAGAAGGTATTAGAGGTCTGTGCATGCTTCGTGTCTCAGTGTGGATATGGCTTTACCTTTTGGAAGGCATTTGGCTGTATTCTCAGGTGTTCCAATAGCGGGACCAGGCCTTCCTCCACTAGAAGGCCCTCACCTTCTCCCCCCACCCCTTGCGAAGCGTTCATCGTCGCTGATGTTGCATTAGAGCACCCAAATGCTACACCCACACCCTATTGGTCAGTTCGGGATAGTATAGTATATTATATAGGTGGGTGTGAGAGCATACTACAGGCCAATAACCAGGGAGAGTGGAGGTTATAAAGTGCAGCTCCCTAGCTCCCTATATGATGCATACACCAACGCCAGTCCCAATGTTCTGTATAATCCACCCTCCACCCACAGGCCAATCAAACTACAACAAGGTCTGTGCTGTGTGTGTGTGTGGCTTAAGGTGGTAAGACAACCCACTTGTAAGGTGGGGTGCTACACTTCAGGGCTGTAGGTGTAATAATACATACAGTGAGAGCCTGTAGCTTTTTGATAGAGAGCTATGTTGAGTATGCAGTGAGGTCTATGTTAAAACAAGACTGGATATGTATCTTTGTATTTGTACAGGGCTATTACTGTACATTATATAGTAAGGTATTTATATACATGAGACACAGAGAGAAGTTTGTGCTGTGCATTAAGTATAAATATCTATATAAGCAACTAAATAGACATAAAGCATATAATAGAGTATTTATGTAACTATATATAGTACGCACGGTGCTAGGTAGTAGTCTCGCAAACGTGTAATCGGCATATGATGTCCAGTACATTTAACCCAATGAAAAAGACATATGACGATTGGTTGGTTGGTGGGGGGGTCCTAGACCGAAATATAACTAAAGGTGTTATTAAGGTATCAATAATGGTAGAGAGAAAGCTATTATGGTTATTATTATTGATATAATTACTATAATTAATGTTTAGTTACTGATGAGTTATTATTATTTTTTACTAAAGTGCGAAAGTGCATAGATATACGTTTCCTCTAATTCTCTCACAAATACTTTTGAAGGCGGAATGAAAATGTAACTGCATTAATCATTGGCTAATCGCGAATTAATCACTATTTTCCGCTTGATAGCGGTCGGAATATGCAATTATGCCTGTCATCATAGATTGCTAAAACACTAATTATAGGTATAACATTAGTGTCGTCATCTGATAATCTTTTATTGGATAATTTAACCTAATTCTTATCCGATTGCACTGTCAGATCCGTCTCGTCAAATAGAAACCAGCTATCTAAAGGAGTATTAACAGCATAAGATGAAATTACATACTTACACCAACCAAATCAATCAATGTAATTAAAAATTACCCGCATTCGTAAGGATCAAGGTATTTAATAGATGAATCGTAGTCAAATCTTAACTGACGTAAAGGCTATTTTCCTATGTGAAGCTAGCTTGCTTGCCTTGCCACTCGGTATTATCAGATCCAACTGCTACAAGATGTTTATTATAAATCAATTACTGCTTCAATTTATTTGTTCTATTTTATATAAAATTATTCTACTGGTCAGTTCGGTATGCTTCGCCACGGTGCAATGGAGCTAGACACCTTATTGACAATCAATATGATTGAAGTATATATATTCATAGTTAACTAATAGCAAATCAAAGTCCGTAACAGTTATACGTGGAGCTAGACACCGTGTGTATTGGCAATCTACATGATAACCCTTCATAGCTAGATAATAACAAATCAAAATCCGTAAAAGGTACACATGAAATATAAGCGTAAAAGTCACACGAGCAATCAAAATATGATGTTGCAATGGTTTCCATCAAAGCACTACTTTACTTCTAATGCTATATTTAACCTATGACAACTACGAAGGAAAGCGTAGTCATGGTTAAGGGTAAACTGATCTATTTATTTCAATGAGGCCACGGATCAAGCCGAAGACCTAGTTGAGCGTATTTATATTTTATTTAAAATAAGCCAGAACATCGTGGAAGCTCGACACAGATAAGAAAATTCATTACAAAATATATGTACATGGTCTTGGTTTATTAATCATCTTTCATATGGTACCTAGTTTCTAACTGTGTGGGGCATTACAATACAGCCACAACAGAGTCTACAGTAATATACCAGCTGTATATATAGTCCTTGGTGACTACTACTTAATACCGCTCCTAATTTCAGTGTCCCCTGTGGCATCAGTAATTGTATGTAGATGCCATTCCCTGGGGCCTGGCTGGTTGAATTTCAAGCACAGACTATAATCGGCCGTCTCAAACCAATACAATAACATTACAATAGCACCTAAGTGCATTATAATGCATGTTCCCGGCACTACTGGGAGGCTAAAGCCTAGGCAGTGGTTTTAATACGCTTGTACTTAACAATCCTCTGTTTAGGAACGTGGATCATAGTGCTGAAGTCAATATCGGGAAGGACATCCTTCTCCAACTCAAACTCGCGGAGAATAACAGACCAGAAGGTCTTCATCTGTGATGGGAAGGGGGAGATGAGGGTCAATATTTAATGCTTGCATATGCCGTGTCTGGCGACAACAGAGTCATTGGCGTGAAAAGGCATGTTGTATATTGTTGTGTATTGTGCACCTGTGTTGAATATACAACTGACATTATGATGCATTGGCTGAGTAACAACAGTGATGGTGATATAGCTGCCCTGTTGGAGGTCTAGTTTATGCAGTGGGATTATACAATATATATACCTGAGTGTAGGCAAAGATTTCTCCAATGCAACGATGGCGGCCAGCACCGAAAGGTACATAGGAGAACTTGCCCTTGCCAGCCATATTAGACTCCTCAGCACTGAGGTGTGTGGGGGGGTGTGCGGTCAGTAACTGGGGATATATTATATAGTTTAATACATTTGGACATGTGAGCAGATCGCAGATACCCATATTATACTAAACGTGTCCCAACCACACACATTATTGGCAATAGGTTTCTTACTCTTCATCAGTGGTGGTGCCCTTGAAGCGATCAGGGTTGAAGGTGAGCGCATTAGGCCATGCCTCGTCCAGAATGTGGTTGGTAGTAGGGGAAGCACAGCAGTAGTTGCCTACAGGGATGGTATAGCCCATGATCTGCTGGGGGGTCTTGACCTATAGGGAGGAAGGTGAGTACTTATCCACCAATCATAGCATCATACGCCCCCTTCTTCTCTTACGGCACCAATCAACACTCAGCATCATACATCTAACTTCGAGTAGAATTCCCTCTCACTCCTCTACATAGAATGACATACACCAGCCAATCAGAAAGATAAGACACTTACCACGCGCATCATGGTCATAATAGGAGGGCGGAGGCGAAGGGTCTCCTTTAGGGTGCAGTCCATGTCCTCCATCTGCTTCAGGCCATCAAAGGTAACATGGCCATCCTCCATGGCATCTAAGGCCTCCTTCCTATAGTAGTAATTGGATCAGCAAAGTCCCTATGTATTAATAATCTCGTATTATGTATGTCTAGTCACAACGCCCCACCCCCCCTCCCCTTTCCTTCATGGACGCTGGCACCAACA
>NAOQ01000006.1:265709-298763 GCA_002751075.1 Ichthyophonus hoferi
CCCACCCATCCCTTAGCCCATAGAGGGACCCTTTACCGAAGTTTGTCCTGCAGAGCCTTGTCGTTGGCAATAAAGTAACCCATCCAGCTACCGGTGGTGGAGGAGGTGTGCTGGCCGGCCAATAGGGCAGCAATGCACATGCCACCAACCTGTGTAGAGGTAAGGTATGTGCCGTTGCGGTAGGGGGTGTTCATGAAGGTAGAGATCAGGTCACCATGGTCCACATTGCCCTCCTTTTTGCGCTTTTCTACCACATCAACAAAGAGCTGCAGAGAGGAGCACGTTCATCAGAAGACAGTCATGCAATATCACCATTACTATCTTATTACAAGCCTAAGATTAAACAATGTGAATATTGTAACCGGGCCAGGCTACTTACTGCCATCATCTTACGGTGGGCTGCATCACGCTTACGGAAGGCAGGAAGAGGGAGCCAGTGAGGGAGAAGCCAGCCAGCCTGTTGAAAAAACACCGCATTAGAATAGGGCATGGATGAACATTGGGGCTTCTTGCATGTGATGAAGCCGCAAGGCAGATAACAACTTTATATCAAGAACAGATGATCTTAATAACACCAAGGAATCTTTATCAGAAATTACATAGCTATTAAAACATGATCTGCAAAAATAATCGCTATGCAGAGACTTCTGTGTATGTAAGAAAATAAATAGATGGAAAGAAAAAGCTAGTCATACATAAATTGGGGGAGGTATATTTAAGAAGGGTCATAAGGAGGGGCGTGATTGGCTACTCACAGCGGTGAAGCTCCCATCCATATCGGCAAAAAGCCCGGCAATTGATTCGTCCAGAAGGGCGCGGATCTCGGGACCTATAATTGCCTCTCATTAATGTCTGCCCCTGGAGGTTTAACCAGGACCTTGATATCTCGTCACAACAACACTATTGGCTAGCTTATTAACAGTATCCAATGAAAGGTTATTTAGGTAGTATCGTAGAATAAATTGATTCCATGAATTGGAAGATACAAGTAGAGTGAGAAAGAGAGAAGGGAAAGGTAGATTAGATGGAGAGTTACCCAATAAACAGCGAGACGCGGTCATGATGACAAGCTCGGCAAGAGACTTGAAAAGATCCATTTCACCCTCATCGCCAAATCGCCTGTAAGACATAGTGTAAGCGGACAAACAGACACAAGGCCCTGGCCCCCATTTAGAGCCCCATCTTGCCATTCAAAGCACCCCCCTACACCTCCATATAGCTGCTATCCCTCCCACTGTAACCACTCCATACCCGTCTCGACAACACAAAGCCAAATTCCAGTTTCTTCCTCCATATAGTACTTATATTATCGTGCATTCCAATTTCTCGTCATACATCATAATTACACTAATAAGAACAGACCGATATATCCAATTAAACACTTACTTGAGATACTCGTGGGTCTCTTCCTCAATCATGGACACATATTGCTGCAAGAAAATTGGTTGGTTAGCTATTGGTACATACAACAACCATATCATTGCTTTCCCACCATTGGGTCTATACAAAATGCACAATATCGCATGCCTCATACACGCCCACCCATCCACCAATCATTGCCATGAAATATCACACCTTGAAGCGTTCAATGGTAAGGCCCGTCTTCATTAGGCGCTTCTGCTCGCCAAATTCCTGGAGGGGTGGCCAATGTGATCAATGAAACTGAAACATACACATTTATACTGGCTACAGGGGGTAAGCCATCCTTTGGAAGGTGTGTAACAATTCATGGTGAAAAGGACAGGGTGAACCTAGAGTGGTCGGATCAGGCGTATACTGCTGGTTGCCTATCCATTCTAACCAATCAGAGTATATCAATGGCACAAAGTGAGGTCTGATTGCTTACCTTGGAATCGACGTCATAGGCGACACCTTTTCCAAAGATGGGAATGGTGAGGTTACCATACACCTATTGGTCAACCGAGATTAGTTAATAAATAACAATATTACGCACAGATATAGGCATATGATATCTATCCAATAAAAAAGGCCATTAATATACCATGTTAGTACTGATACACACAAAGATATTTGAGAGTAGAGCGGTGGAGATAGGCAGGGAAATAATAATGAGAATACATTAAATAACCCAAGGGAAGAAGAAGAGGGGGTAATAATAGAGTAAGACCACATGTGGGAGATATCGACAGAGAAAGATAGAGTCCCATGACCACGAGAGGGACCAATGAAAAGTGTTAAAAGTTACCCACCTCCTCGGCGTTCAGGTCTTCATTCTTAGAGTTGAACATGAGGGCAGATGCCTCATTACCAATCACATAGGTACAGTCACGGCCCATCATGCGGAAGGTGAACACTGGCCCATACTGCCAAGAGAAGAGGGAAGTAAGCAAGTGATAACCATAGGGACTAGGAGAGTGTGGCCTGCCCTCCCTGGGTATTATAGTGCGACTATAAACGATCTAGCCTGACTAGCCTAAGCACACATCCTACAGCCACCTCTCTCAACAAGTAAATCCTCTCCGTGTGAAATGATTAGTGTAATAAAATTTAATTACCGTCTTGTAAGCGTTGTGCAGGAACTCAATGGGCTTGGTTCCAAACTCAGGAGCACAACCCAGGAAAGGGATCTTGTGGGGCACACGAGGAGGGAACTTGACACCCTGTAAGCAAGGATGAGTAAGAAGCACATTCTACATCATGCTATGGTCCTAATGGCATGATACATTTTTATAGGCTAAAGGGTGACTATATAGCGTGATTTAAAAACAGTATGTAGCAGGGAATAGGGTATACAGGCCAATCAAATGTAAAGCAATATAAGTCTGACCCACATACAGCTCCTAATAACACAAGAGGGAAACCCTATCCCATTATTCATTTTTAGAGTGCAAGAGAACCATCTAACTTCTTAGCCCAACCATGCTATTATATTTACATAGGTTGCTATAGTGAGAGGAGTAAACGTAGTATCGGTATGGGAGAGGAAAAGAACCTTGGGAGGGGCATCGGTAATTGACTTAATCACGTAGGCTGTGGAAAGGACTATGACGGAGATGACTAGCAAGGCTTCCTGTAACAACCCAATTATCAGTCTAGTTACAAAGAAAGCTGTGAAGGCCAGTGGAGGGTCATGGGAAGACAGGAAGATATTTAGGTATTTTTACAGCTAAAACTATAGTGAGCACGATAAGCTATAGCAGGCGGCCGTTATTACTGGTTTGTTAAAAGATGTGTTTGAATGCATGTGGGAGTTACCGTGTCAATCTTTTCTCAGGTTGATCTACCGTTTGTCAAGTACTAACCAGATCTTGAACAGGAAATTAACGTTTACACATATACACATGTATGGATTGAATAAGTATGTAGAATGATTGTGGAAAAGGGGTTATACTGAGAAAGTAGATATATGTAACACATCACTTACCATCGGGGAGGCGGCAGCCAGCCAGGTAGCCACAATGTCGACCAGAGTGTTGAGAAACCCCATGCTAGAAAGAGTCTGCAATAACAGTAGTGTTAAACCAGCCAACCTGATTCACAAGCATTTTCTCTTTTATGACTAATTGGGTAAGCTTAAGGATGCCCTGCCACTCGACTTAACTGTGGAGAACCAGTGTGATAAAGAAAGCTTAATTTGGTAGACTATTTGCTAGCTACCGTTACTTCAAACAGTTCCCTGAATTATAAAACCACCAGTATTCAAGTTATTGGCAGGGGGCAGATAGACCCTATCCCCTGACTATGAAGTGGATTATATTGCTTATATGGACAAGCATACATAGCACCCTCACTCACCAAGAGGCAATTAGACCAGATCGACTATTATCTTGGCATATAAACAATGAACAGGCGATAATATACAAAAATAATAGGCATGCATAGTAGTTGTTAACCATTTGCCTGCATGATAATGAATCAATGGATGCGCTATTATTTGAGGCAGCTGCCCAAATAAATTGATAAGATATAATTGGCCAGATTATTTTATGACTTAGAGCATCTAATTAGTTTATTGTTTATTATTTATAAGAGAGGCCAACTAGATTAGTGCTATAAAAATGGCCTTCACACCCTAGTTTATCCTAATAAACTATTTTCATTTGCCAAGAAATTAGAATAGATTAGAGATAAAATGTGTGAATATACATTTCACTTCCGTATGCCATCATACCTTAAATATAGATAATAATATCCATACTCATCCCAGCCAATCTCCTTACATATATTTTAGATATTTTATATTTAACAAGTAGCCTACCCGTGAGAGACGGGAGGTCACCAGCATCTTCTAGTCGCAAAAATCCTCCTGTATATGATTGGCTCATCCGAACAACATGAAAATTTATCCAATAAAATGTAACAAACCACATCGAACGATTCTGGCTACCGGTAAAGATTATTTCCCTTTCAAATCTATAAAGGAAATTTTGGTTTTAGGGCTGGAAACTTACGGCTTTCCATTATATTTAATTATTCTTTTCATCGCCTTTGATTTAAACAAGTTTTTTTTAAAAAAAAAGCTAAAAGATACTAACTTAGGTTTTCTTAAAACTAACTGCACCAATTGATATTCATTGCAAGAAGGGAGTTAATCTCACTACTCCATGTCCCTTATTCCTTGATCTAAAAAGCTGGAAATATGTGATTATAGTACAAAAGCGTAACGTTATCTGCAACATAGAAATAAACAAGTTCTGGCCTTTTTTTTGGCATATGGAAATGCGATTATTTCTTTGCTTGATATGTGTCTACAAGTTAAGAAGTTATTTTTAATAAGAAGAGAGTATTCAGGACTCTTGTGATGATTGAGACATACATGTGCATAATGAACGTGAGTGCATTGATAAGTGTAAAAATAATTATGAATGGTAGGTATTGCATGTGAAATCTCCATGATAAATACAAACAATTTAAGAATTTCAAAGAATATAGCCCAATAGAAATTGAATACGATATACAATGAATTATTTTGTGATTATCATCTGAAATTGCAGTCGGAATTCACATGAACCAGTTTTCATAAACCCCTTCAAGTCATCGGTAGCGGAGTGTTCACAAAAGTAACAGGAAAAGGACAAAATATTGAAATATTTAGTGCTCATATGAGATTTCCTAGTGGAAATTATAGAACAGGCTAATAGTTGCATAATTAACTACATATATGTTACACAACCGGTCGACTTCCTGCTAGATGATAGAATATTATGCTCTTTCTACATTTTGAGCATAGATGGCAACTTGGTGCAGTATATAGCCATATCGGAATGCCATTCTAGATATCGACACGTGTGCTTGAATAATAGTAACCAGTAAGATCTATACGCGTAGTATTATTGGACTAAATATTAAGGGACCCAATCCTGCAACTTCTCAAACATTATAGTGTTCAAACAGCAAACAAGAATATTAATTAATTTAGGTATTTCTTTATATCTTTATATAGCCATACTCATTTAATATTAGTAGCAATTATTATTACATAGGTTGTCTGGAAACGTAGTTATTCCAATCTATTGGTGCTGAGTGGCGATCCAAAATGATCAATCAACACGGAACCAGCCAATGGCAGAGGTCCCGCAACTATAACAAGCCATTTCAGATCATACATTTTGGGTCCAGCCCATTGCTTAGGCATCCTGCCCAAGATAAATCCTGCTGACTTGTTTAATAATAATAAAATGTCTTAACATGTATGCACTCCTTGTATCCAAAGGGATACGTTTAAATGCCGCTTAATCTGATATTCTCTCTCCTTCTAAACAAACATAAGTCACAGGAATGACCCAGTCTCTACTTACTATCCCCAACAGATTGCAGGACATCAAAGATACTGAATGGGGCTTGAGTTATGCATCCTTTAGCATCCAATCAGCTTGGCATAAAGTTGGGCGTGCAGGCAGTACAGCTAGTTATCTGAATAATTGGCTTATCTAACGCTTTTTCAAAGATCTTCAATATTCAATTAACTTTACTTCCACATTGCCTAGATAACTTCATCTCTAAAAATACCTACTTTGATAAACTACGGGCTTATCTTTGTTCAAAAAGTAGTTATTTCATTAGTGGTGTTTTTCTGTATTCCTAAATTGATTTAGTGACTTAGTTGAATTTTTTGTTTTGGTATAGTACGTAACGTTGTGTTTATTTGATTGTCCTGTTTGACTTAATATATAGGTCCAAATACATTGTTCATCCTATTTTTTTATATCCAACAATAAATAAAAACAGTGTTGACATGATAAGGCTGCAGCAGTATCAAGTGCGAAAAAACATATATTGGCAAGTAGGCTTCTAGACTTCAAAATTGATATGGTCATATATAGCAGACCTCTGGAATCAAGGATTTAAAAGAGTAAAGGTGATATGAAAATATATATAGATTATGCGTTCTTGCACGAAGCAATATTTTCCTCTAAAAAAATGTATAGCATACAATATTCTAGCCTAGTATTCACTGGCTTGAAGGTAAATACAAACTTTATTTTCAAATCATGAGTTAAATGCTCCAATCACTACTACTTCCTATATAAACAGATAGTTTCCACGGCAGTAACTGGTGCAGTACTATTAGATTCAACTAACACAAAAATTAATTTATAAATGAACCGTGTACTTTTTGTAGGATTTCACACGAAACTGCAGGAATGTTGGAACACCATGCTAGCCTCAGTTGTACAGTTTTATACAGTAATAATGGTATAATATTAACTAAGTAACTCTAGGGATATTCAAACTAACAGCTAATATAACAATAATTGAGAAGTAAAAATATTTCCTCGTGAGGAATTATTTTCAGAAACCACTCTTAGCAACTACTTCAATTATAGTTAACAATAATTTTTTGGCACATACAAGTTATGTTAACAGGAATACTAAGGAACCATATAAGAATATATATATATATATATTTGGAATTTTCTAGGACTTGGAATTTTGGGCCTGTAATCATATTTATTAGAAATAGTTCTAGAATTAAAACAATCATATTGCTTTAACAAGTCCGTAAAGTACTAAGATCTAAGCATATAGTCGATTAGTACAAGGTTATCACTCCTACTTTACGAATCTGCCTTATAAGGTGAAAGAATGGAGTATCCACACTGGAACTATATACCATATTGGGAAATGGGTGAGCCATTATTACTTTATTAGGAAGAGATTAGAAGTGGACTATCCAATCGATTATGAGGTAGTAATAGACCAATAAGGAGGGAAAATGAGAATGGGAGAAGAGAAAAAAGAGCCTATGTGAATTGAGGAATAAATAGATTATCGAATAGGATTAAGGAATAAATATATTATGAGACATGATCCAAGAATATGGCCATGCATATACTGGGTAAATAGAATAGTTGAGGTGAAAAATAAAATCTTTATGGCAAAACCCCTATCAGAAATTGAGAACGGTCATATGTTTAAGTGGAATAATGGCCCTAGATATCAACAGAACCTTCAAGAAGGATACTCATTAAGAATGAGCAATTATAGGTATTAAGGACAATACGCTTATAGAGCTGAAGAAAAGGAACAAAACTCGAAAAGTATAGCTTTTGGGATTTGTAAAGCAGCGTGTGCAATAGGTATTATCTAGGAGGTCGGTCAAATAATAATTATCAAATGGTTCTGTTCAAGAGGAATCGAGAATATGGAGCTAGAGCTCAGTATTTAACTGCCAGAACAACTAAACTTCAGAAGAACACAACCACTGTCAGATATAGCTAATGTGATGCGTTGTCAAATGATAAACGAATCACAAAGTAGAACGTCTGTTTAAACAGAAATATTTAATTAATTTAGGTATTTCTTCATATAGCTACAAACATTTAATATTATTAGCAATTATTATTACATATCACAACACGTGCGTGGTATTGTATTTAAGCGTAATGAAACACATATGTAGCATGGGAACATAGTTAATGCAATCTATTGGTGTTAAATAACAATCCTAGATGATTCATAAAAATTGAACCAGCCCATGATAGGGTTCTGCGACTATATATTAGCTCATTTCAGATCACATGTTTGGGGTCCAGTCAACACATTGCTTAGGCATCCTGCCTAAGACAAATACTACTGACTTGTTTAGTAATAAAAAATAGGTTTTAGCATATCTGTATTCCGTGTATGCAAAGGGAAACGTTTAAGCTCCACTTAATTCAACGTTCTTTCTCCTTATAGAAAAATATAGGTCACATGGGGGGCGCCTGTCTTTACTTGGTATTCCCAACAACGTCCTGGATAGTTTCGTTCCTATTTAAGTGTAATAGGTTAACACTGTAATTCACCTCTTCATAGGGGTTTAATATATATGTATCAGACAAAACTCCTTTTGTCGGTTATGATGATGACTTCAGGGTAACTATCGTGATTGCAGCTTTATTCATGAAGTAATTGAAACATAGAATTCTCTTACAGAAGTGTTCAAAATTAAGTAAATACAATTTAATCCAAGTTAGATTATGGCTTTTAATTGAGTAAGAAATTGACTTAATCTAAGTAATGCACTATAAATCATGGGGTACACATAGATTCATAAATCATAGTTATATCAGGAATTAGTTTGGTTTCAAGGGTAATATTTTCAAATAGAAAATTTAATACTGAACCACTGGTTACATTAAATACTTAACCTAAAAGTACATTTGTGGCCGTGTAATTGATAGATAGGTCATTAGCAAGGTACACAGGTCTGACCAATGATAGCTTTTCCTTAGACTATACACAGACATTAAGCCTAGACTCGAGTTTTTCAGCTTAGTTAAATATAAATAAAATAACACTTATATGTTAAGATTATAACTTTGTTCAGATAGTGTCATTCTAGTCAGAAACCTGTTAGTCGTAAAGGGAAGATAGTTATTTATATAGCTTCCAAGAATTGGCTAGAAGACTTAATAGACAAGAGGGTACAAGTGGAGACTAGTTCACACTATGAAGTCAACAACCTAAAGCAAGACTTAGGTGAAAACCGCAATATCTCTATGTTCTGCAACAACTTCCAATTTGACATAAATAGTCGGCACATGTCAACAGAGATAGATCCAGAGTCAACAAGCATTAGTGCCAATTTTAACAGTTCCATACACCATAATAATTTATTGACGTATGCTCTCCAATCAATCTGGATATTGATTTGCTGCTCATGTAGTCAATTAAAGTATGACTTGTTTGCTAGCATTTCGGTATATATGCTTATCACAAACCAGTAAAATAAAGATTTCCAAAATCAACCAAATGGCCCACCCATTAATAACAACTAACACAGTTATGTTGCACACGTGACACATTTTTAAAGTTTTGGAATAAACGTTTCATTGTCTAATACATCAAGTCATTTATTTGTTGAGTAAATGTAGGTTCTTAAGATTTCTTGGTATATATATCTACATGCGTACATACATAAATCAATTGTGAAGAGCAATGCACATGAAACAGAAAGAAAAATTGGCATTATCGTATGGAGTGGACCAGTCACCACAACACAAACCTAGTATAAACTAGAGCAACTGATTCAGGTGAAACCCAAAACCATGAACCAAGTATGATCAAAGAAAAGTCAAATGTTAAACTATCTTGCACAAGGGTGTCCCCACCATGCCATCTTAATAAGCTATTTGACTACACCTATCATCTTATCCTCAAGCTTTACAAACCGTAGATACACTTAAATAGGCCAACTACTCTACAGGCAGATCTTCGGGATTGATCTGTCGGCTGACCAAGGTGGCATAAATACCCATCTTGGCCACTAGTTCATCATGAGTGCCCACCTCCACCACTTTCCCCTTCTTTAGAACCGCAATACAGTCGGCATTCTACCCCAAATACCACTGATTAATGAATTGACCAAACCATTGCAGGGTCTGCATACCCACCCTGGCAATGGCCTACAACATTAACAGCTTTCATCTAAATTGGTGAGTGTCTTAGATGTGGGCACCCTTAAATAGTAAGGTATATAGCCTTACAGTGTAGAGAGGCATTTAGAAAGGAACACATCGAAGTAGCATCCACAAATACATATTTGAGGAAGAAGACACATACGATTAACCTACCCTGATAGTACTCAGACGATGTGCAATCACAATCACCGTCCTCCCAACTAGAAGTCGGTCCAGTGCCTCCTGGACCTGTCCCCGACATCAATGTTCCTTTCTTAAAAATCATATACATACATGCTACCCACAGATACTCTCTAGACGAACCATGCCAACTATCATATAGTGAGTGATACATAAATGCTTCTTATTGACACAAAAGCACCACTATTAGCATTTAGAGTCCCTTCTTTTTAGTATACATATTCTTATCATCATCCCATCAACTATGTCCTTGACAATCTTCGACTAGATCAGTTTGACTAAGATCAATAGAGTATGCACATAGTAACACATGGACACTAAGGGAATTAACTAAAACTTATGGAAAGCAAATAGACAAAAAGTAAGAAGGATAGGGAAAATATCACTATTATCTTTTTGGTCATTTCTCACAGGGCAACAACAAGACAACCATTATGTTACCCACATTATACTTTGCTTCCCTACATACACACTCATGCACAACTTAAATACATAAACTTTAACATTCCCTTAATGGATGTCATTGACAATGAGGATATAAGAGGCATGTGCATACCAGTCGCTCTGACTCGGTGTCTAGGGCACTGGTTGCCTCGTCCAGAATCAGGATGCGCGGATTCTGATAAGTTAAATGTCAGCGACTTGTTCATCCCATACACACTATAGTAACTACTAAGCCAACCAGAATAAAATATGATGCATGGTGGCACATCATCTCCTATCCTCAAACATTACAGTTAATCGGTAGGTAATACTAACTTTCAACAGAGCCCTGGCAATAGCCAGGCGCTGCCTTTGGCCACCTGAGAGGGTCTTTCCCCTCTCGCCCACTATGGTCTGGTAGCTCTCTGGAAACCCTCTGCATGCACACAGTTTGTTAGCACCTTACTACCTACACCCCTTGGCTTGCATACATAGGGGCAAGCACAGGCAGGCATGCAGGGTGATATAGACATTGTCTCTATATAAAAAGTTTTAGGCCCTTTGGCAGCACCCAGTATCCGTCCTGTTAGAGAGTGGACAGGGGTACACTGACATGCAGATAGAAAGGCAAGTATGCTACCCACGTGACAAAATCATCGGCATTGGCCTGTCTGGCGGCCTCGTAAACCTCTTCATCTGTGGCGTCCATACGGCCATAACGGATGTTCTCCATGATGGTTCCACCAAACAGTGTAGGCTCCTGCACGCTTATTTAGTTACAAATAACATGGAAAGGGCGAGACCTTAATCATGGGTCATGTGGTGGCGCCTATAAGGACAACTCCCGACTACCCCATGTACACATTATTCATGGCTAATTAATTTAGTATATTTGCATGTCAAAAATGACCTATACACATTATAAGATCATTTCCTTTTGGTATATATTGTTTACCTTCCATAATTATTATAAAAACTTATACAAATTACAGCCACATAAATCAAATCCCACCAATACCTGGCCTATGTAGCCAATCAGTTTGCCCCTGACCCAACTAGGATCTAATTCCTTGATGTCCATGCCATCCAAGAGCACCTGCCCATTCTGCGGATCATAGAAACGTTCCACCAAATTACCTATTGTTGACTTGCCTGCAATAGCCCGTCAGAAAGGGTCCATCAATGATGTATACATCAATAGTAATATAACCACGGTTATAGAGGATACATGCATATGTGAAGTAATAAAAGTTTTGTCAGAGCAGACAAAAGACCCCATATATCCAAGATCGGTAAAACGAAATTGTAAAGTAAACAACACGACTCACAGACAAAAGCCACACCACCTACCAGAACCCGATGGCCCACAAAGGGCAAGAACCTGGCCAGGTTCTGCCTTAAGGCTGAATTTCGTCAGTACAGGTTGCTCTGGGCGGCTAGGGTAAGTAAAGTCCACCTCCCTGAATTCAATCTTGGGGCCTATAGACATTAGTAGCAATTACCCAGTATTCCGCCACAACACCACATATTGTTCTCAGGGAAGATTGGAGACACACCTCACCACGAATATCCAGTAATGTAAGGCCACCTTTGACAGGAATAGTTGCAGGCAGGAGGATATACTCTAGTACTCTGGCCCCCGCCACACTGCCCCGTACTAACTCACCAAACAGTGTAGATAGGTTGGCTAGTGATTTCTGCACCATTTGGGTGCTGACCAAGAAGGCCATCAAGTCGCCTGCAGTCAGACTGCCCTGGCCTATCATAATGCCACCATAGGACAGCACACCCAGCGTCATACAGTTGATTGCCATGCTCGTGCACCCCTGGAACACACCTAGTACATAGTCAGTCCCCTGCCTGCCAGTTTTCTAGCCTGATCCCCTCATATGCATATACCCCAGGACGTACCAATACCCAGTCCCAACAACATGTTGATTGCGCCGGCTCTTTGCACCTCCTTGTTGTAGGCAGTTATTTCATAGTCCTCCGTTGCGAAGGCCCTCACTGTGCGAATATTACCTGCCCATGATACGGTAGCCCACATAAGAATAGGTAAATCTAAGGGGAGCCTCCCCCCAACCACTTCATATTACTGCTGGTAGTGCTATGACCTATTATACATGCCCTACCTATGATAGTACACATGCCTTGTCTTCTTACACTTCTGTAAAGATAGATTATATAATGCTTACCTATGCTCTCGTCTGCTACAGAGGTTGCCACGCCAACCTGCTTTTGGGCCGCTCTGGAAAGTACACGAAGAAAGTGACCAAAGAGACTGCCGGCAGCCACTACCCCCCATGTGTCAATCATTCACATGTGTGTATAGGACAATGCACAAGAGAATGAAGGTGATGATGAGAAGGAGGGGAATGTGAGCCAAGAGGAAATCCGTAACAGCCCCGAGAAGAAGGCAAAGAATGTATATTTTAAGAAGAGAAACCGCAAATAAATGGGGAACACTAGAGGAAATAGCAATGCATAAAAACATAGTGTAGTCATAACACAGGTCATGATAACACCATACCGAGTCACACATCCAACTGTCTACAAAGCCCACTACCAAACAGTATATGTGGTCTGTATGCTCATCCATACCATTCTCAATACCAACAAGTAAACCATCGCATATATGCAGCTTATAAGCAGATATTAGAGTCACCACAGAAGGCCCTCACCCATGGCTGGGACCATGGAGACGGTCAGGAGGGTTAGCTCGGGAGAGATCATCATCAGGGTCATCACACTGCCTGAAAACTGTATGGTTGACCTCAGACCATTGGACACAGCACTCTTGAACGCACTCTTGAACTCTACAATAGAAACAAGGTGGATTAGATGTGGGGTAGGTCCCTGCCCACGTATTGACATAACAGATCCTGGGAGGGCACATACCCTGAACATCATTAGTGAGCCGACCCACTAGCTCCCCAGAGTGATGGGTGTCAAAGAATCCCATGTCCTGTGTAACCAGGGCCTTGTACAGCTGTATGCGCATGCGCTCTGCCAAACTTTCACCTGGAACGTTAAGTAGATTAGACGTGGTGGGATATGGCCTGCCCATTGCCCATAGTATTGATTTTACCTACATGCCAGTACACGCCCCTCCCATACATTCCCGTCCTAGTTCTTTCATAAAAAGCCAATTAGCAGAATAAATCTTCATTGCTATAAAATCCACCCATTATATATCAATGTGATACCATCCCTGGCTAGGACTAAGGTGAAGTTTCTACACAGTCCTGCTACTATTACATGGATGAGGGATTGGGCACGCACCTACATAGGCCAACACAGTGATGTAGATGGCAGTTAACAGACCATGCATGCTATACAGGCCCAATAATGCCATGCCTGCAGTACGCAGTACTTGTTGATCAAAACCTGTGTGGTCTCCCTTCTGTCACATTTCGAATTGGCATAAGAGATGGTCCTATCTATAAGGCCATAATAATACAACATGCATGATTGCAGACCATGAATACACATTTATAACCCTTTTATACCCATTTCACAGGTTCTACCTTACAGTGTTACATCCATGTGGCCGCTAAATAGCGAGCTACCAAACAACAAACCATAATATATCCCAATGGCTCTACTTACAATGCGATTAAAGATAAATGCTATAATATGGATGCAAAGACAAAGAATAACATAGCTGCAAATGCTCACAATGTAACCAGCCTTACAATAAAAACACATCCCAGAAAGACCCACGGTACACCGACCATACAGCATGTATTAACAGACACAGCAGGCAGGCCTCACCTCCATCCTTTGACATGTTGTTTATCAGATTGACCAGGTTGCCCAGAGCTCCAGGAATACGAATATTCATAAGGGCAGTACCAAAGGCTGTGCCTACAGCCACTAATAACCACAAGGCATCGGGGAGAAGAAGCTTCAGAAGGGCTCCCAGGGGGAGGGTAGGGTTTGGCTTACTAGGTACACTTACGGGTATGTCTTTCTTAACAGCCACAATGCGGGCAACAGGGGAAGCAGGGGGGGGCCTCATAGCCTCACACATCACCTTACAAGAAGGCCCTGCCTTGGCCCCTATCACACCCAGGCCTATCAGGCCTATCTTGCAACTTGATTGGCCCAGCCATTTACACAGGGTGAGACGAGCTGTGACTCGAGCTAAAGGAAGGGCCCGCAGAGTGGAGAGGGAGGCCCGAGGGGTTCTACTTGCTAGGGTAGCGGATAGGGTGCCTAATCGACCTGTGAACCTGTAAATACATCACCATCAGGTATAAAGAGGTTTCATGCCCCCTGACACGACTAAAAACTGCTAAGGTAAGATTGTAAGTGAGTGAGTGAGAGAGGAGCGGAGAGGATATATTCCAATATGGCTAAAACACAAGAAAATAATATGACCATTAAAGTGCAGTAGCCTTGATTGATACCATAAAAGGGCTACGGCCCGTGAGGCTACATACCAACCTACAGCATGTTATTCCTTCTCCTGTGCTAACGGACTACTATAGCACATACATCATGTCTCTATCTTTCCCCTTTTCCCTGACATAGATTTAATTCTTTTAGAAGTCATGTTGTTATATATGCATAATAGCATGTACACTATTAGCCTTTTTTGCTATGGCATATATATATCGTCAACTTAGAATTCGTTTGTGCATTTTTTTTATGTGTTTGTGACCGAGGAGTCCATGTTAAAGGTAGTCAGCCCACAAATCTTGAAGAACTTGGATTAAGGGAAGGGTATAGAGGTAAATTATAAATTCATATATAACAACCAATATAACAAAAACGAATGTGAGGAGATATGTAAATACGGTGAATTATAGGAGATTTCAAGTAATAGTGAAAGTGGGGGCAATAATAAAAAGAGCACATGTGCTGTTTGCAGACCAGGTGGTAGTGGAAGGCCTCTCTATCACTGGTAAACATAAAAGTATTTTTGTGTGACAGCCATGAGATGCTGTAAAAAGTCCACCTGAGTTGCATACGGACACTCTTACACTCATCTTACCTGGATAGGCCCGGGCCTGCCTGCAGGGAAGTACCTGCTAGACGCAGTGCCACCCGTCCCAAACTCATGTTGCCGTACAACAACTGCCACTATGATACTGTAACTCTACTGTCTACGGGGCCACCTCCTGTGCTATCGATAAGGAATGAGACACTGTTATACAATTTACACTTCTTAAACACCACCATATATACTATACCACAATAGTAGTATGAATACTCGATCTCATAATTATTACTTACATTATCACACTTAAGGGAACATAGGCCGCTACTCTGTACCACCACTATAGACCAATCATGAGTTAGGATCTTAATACATCCTCTTAATGACGTACTGTGATTAGTTGAAATAGGTGTTGCATCATATAGGGGCCCTCTTTCTTGGCTACACTAAATAGAAGCTATGCACACGGATTATACTTATATTTAAAGTTCACACTATATGAGCACCAAAATAGTTTCTTTTACTTGAGTTTTATTATTAACCCTCTAACAGAGTGTATTGTGCAAATTTTTATAAACGTTATTGATAAAAGATATAAAAGATATTAGGGGGATCCTGCCCAATAATATCATTTGTTGTTATAACCCTTATATAGTTATACTTCAATATATTATTTTCTCATTGGCTAATATAAAATTTACCTATTGGCACATTTCTTATTGGTGCCTTTACAACAGGAATGTACATATGTACATGTTTACATTATATTAGAACATGCTCCTAAGTTAATAATGATAAGTAACATAAAACTAGACACATTATAATTCAAGAGACAATGCTTTAATATTAGATTTGCCTGAAGAAAGAGGTAGAATTATAGCTTCCACAGTATCATTATAATACATACCATCTGGTAATCATATCCAATACACCACGTCAAGTCAAATTATGATTGGTTTATAATATAATATTAAAATGTGAGAATCTTACGGCCTCTACAACCGTTAATTGATTTTTAAGTATCTTTCAAACCAATTATAAAATGCTTGGTTTTTATAATGGTTTGATTTATATGCACTACAACCCTGCATAGCCCACAACATACAATACATACATATACAGCACAGCAAACACAACTATATGTACATGTATGCACCAACTCGGACTACTGTGGTGCCTAGTGTTTCCAACAGGACCAGCGGTGTCTTACTACTACGAGTCTAGATTAGGTAGGGCAGTACAATATCAAGATGGACCCCTGGGACACTGACACTCAAATCAGCCTGAAGCTACAAGTGGGCGAATATACGGTACAGTTGGGACAAGGGTAGGGGTGCACTTTTAAGAGGGTGTATGGTAATCGTATTACCTACAGGTGCAGTTGACACTTTCTGTACCGCTCAAAATTGATGTGGACCAATGTGTGCAAAAGGTGATAGAGGAGCACAATCTGCCCCTTCATCTGGCCCCCTCCATGGTACATCCTTACTCTTTGCCCTCTTTATCTTTTTTGAATTATACAGAGAGGCACATGCCTCAGGGCCGGACTACCTCCCCAATGCTCAGTGTATAGTAGGGTGGGTACACCATGCGCTTGCAGTGCAGTAAATTATGTGTTCTTTATCTGTGCAGGTATTGCAGTTGCGCTCCCAGTTAGACAGAGACGCCCAAGCACTACAGGATAGGACAGCAGCCGTGGTTATGGAAACGAAAGACATTGAACGTGTAGCACATGGGTGGAAAGGTACGGACTTCTCCTTTTACCCAGACCTTTATATATTAGGCCTGACTTTGTCCGGTTTATCAGCTACAGGATTATGCCTCTATTATCCCTTGCTCCCTGTCAATCATACATTTTATCCTGACTGTACGCCGTGCTGATATGTTAAACTATTATCACTCTGCTGCTGTAGTTTGAGAATATATACTATTTATAGTGATGATACGATAGTCCACTTACCCCAAGTATCCTGGGGAGACCTCTACCCTAGTTTATAGACTATCAACCCTCTACCCTGCATGTGGGCCACTATGTACCATACAATAGAAAGTTGGTAGAAGGTAGGAATATGATCATATCTGATTGGTGGAAAATACAGAGTTATTCGCCAAGAGTCACGTGACCTATGCACCAGAGACCCCTCGGGATGATATTGACCAATTGGGGCCAGCCTATTATAAACTAGTACATTCCCCAGCCTTTGATTCCCTGTTGCAGCTAGAACAGCATTATGGTGTGTGGTGAGGTGTGGGAGCAGTCGTATTCTACTATATTCCATTATATATTACTATATTCAACTACATTTCACTCTATTTCATGGCTGTTATTTTCTACCGTTGCCTCTTTGTAGTAGGTATCAGTGGGATTATATCTAGCCATTCTTTACTTTGCAGCATTCTTGTTCTGCTCTATCTTACTCCCCTACCCCTCTTAATCTACCAGCTATAATTATCTGATGGGTTAGTTAATGCAAGACCTTGCGTGATAGATCTATTGCGAATGCACCAATAAGTGGTATATGGGCTAGATCGGGTGTTAGTGATTGTGATCATTAAATAAGGCAAGTGTGTTATGCCGCACCTAGTTAGGTATTATGCGAGTTAATGCTTGGGCTGGTTGGAGCTTATATTCATGGTTAGTGGGTGCGTATAGGGTACGTGCGACTAATTGATTGAAAGCGCACCAGACAGGGCTATAGGAGAGGCACGTAGACAGCACAAGGTAGAGATGGGTGAGCTAAAGGCCATACAGGACACATCTGTTCAGGGCTTGAAGCGGTTGGTGAAGAGAGGACAGGCGAATGAGATGGAGCTACAGGAACTTATGACCAATCATGAGAGAGAGAGGGCACAACTGAGGGCCCAGTGGGACCACGATCAGAAAGAACGGGTTGGCCTACAAGTATGTACGTGTACTGTCTGATTGGGTATAGGCCATCTCTGATTATGACTATTATGGCCTTAAGGGACCTTGTGTTATATATCCACAGGCTTATTTTAGTATTTCACTGCCTGGAACACTCATTGGCCAATTCATTTCTTCCCCCTCACAATTAGTCCATTTATTTATTTTTTCTTATACATACTCTTGCACACATACTTTTGTGGGCATGCATAGACCAGGCTATACACCCCTATACGCCTTTGTATATGAATACATATTACCGGCACACCGAGTTTCATACTAACATATACCTTTTGGTACCCACACAACAGTACAAGCACATCCATTCATATATATTTATATACACACGACATGCATACACATATGCCAACATGAGCATATACACACATTATTTTCACTTTGCTTATCTATTTATATCTACATCCACACATAGCGTAAAGAATACAGAGAGTGGGTGCTATTGCAGGACCTGACCACCGTGGATGACATGGCCAAGGCCCCTGCCTCTACCCTGACCCTAGGTATGATGGCTGTCATTCATATGTGTAGTTATAGTGGTAGCAACAAGCCTATACACCTGCTTCTATATGTGGGTAATATGCACTTCCTCCTTTTCCTCTCTGTTCAGGGCACTGACCTGAACCAATTGGCACCAAAGGGTTAATAACGTGTTGCCAGGCAGGAAAGAGTCGTCAGGAAGTGAAGATATACAGGATGGCAGAGAGGAGAGCTTCACCGTCCACCTGGGGGCCCAGGTAGGTCCCCTTTCCAGCCACAGGCTACTATAGCTGTAGACCTGGGGCTAGCCCCTCTATATCTTCTATTTTCTGCTTATATATTTTGCTTATATGATGGTCTATTCTTGTTTTTCTGTTATTTGTTCTACTCTGAACACAATAAACCACGTGTCTCGTACAATCTGCTTCCCTTTCCTACCCAGCCCAACTCTCACCCCCGTCCCATAGAGGCCCTAGTGGTGAATGACTACGTGATCATGGATATTAGAAAGTATTGCACCATCTTATTATACACACTATATTGAGTTCTAATACGCGATGTCACAGCTCAAGACCAGCCACAATATGTGTCTAGTATGTAGAGATCCACTACAAGAACTGTCCCTGGTTGGCTACCATCTCACCCAAGCCAAGACCCTTAATAAGCTCTCTCTGTACTCCCCCTCTATTTCAGGTAGTTCTATAGTAATTTTATCTCTTCCTTCTTGCTGTTCCTATATACCTCACCGTATATATATCAATATAAAGTGCTTTAATATAACGTAAGTATTAAGATCCTTTTTTTTCTTTTTTTCTCCTATAAATGTATATTATACATATTCTATATTTCTATATAACCTCTCCACCTTAACAACATAGATTTCATATCGTAATATACCACGGTATATCAGATATGTACTCCAATCCCTCTGCCAGGCATGGTGTGCAGTGTATGGGTACCTCATAGGACCCGTCTAGGGTCCTGCTAATCCAGAGGTGGGTACAGGGGCAGTGTTGCTAGTGGACCTACATTCTCCTTATCAAGACACCGTGGGCCGTGGCTTTGTATTATTATGTGGTCGCTCCAGTGAGCTGCACTTTGATTCGTTCGCTGACCAGCTAGCCCAGGTGCGTAACCATGTTATAGTGTAGACTATATTTTATGTTATAATGTAGACTACATACTATGTTATAGTGTATACTACATACTATGTTACAGTATATACTACATACTATGTTATAGTGTAGACTACAGACTATGTTATAGTGTACACTACATACTATGTTATAATGCAGACTACATACTATGTTATAGTGTATACTACATACTATGTTACAGTATATACTACATACTATGTTATAATATAGACTACAGACTATGTTATAGTGTATATTACATACTATGATATATTGCAATGGCAGGCTAGATGTAGACATGGGCCACATGTACATACTCATAGGTAATGGCAGGTAAGGGCACATGGAGGAGACCTACAGCCAGGTGATTTCTATGTTACACGCCACAGCAATTTGCCTGGAGCCCACGTGGTATTCCACCTAATGGTTGAAAATACTGAGTGTGACCTGACCCAGGTAGGTGTGAATGTTAAAGTATATCTATTAATCCCTCTACCACTCTACCACGTTAGTACTTTTTCTTTTTTTTTTACGTCCTAGTAAGCAGTTAAATATGGTATAGGGGTACCTTGTAAGGTGATATGGCCCTATATGTTTAGGTACATTGTGTGCCCATTGCTAGAGCTCACCTCTCCTATACGTACTTTCTCACTGTATTTTTCACACACACACACATACATACATACATACATACATATATACATACATACATACATATAGACATATATACATGGATATATACATGCATACATACATACATACATACATACATACATACATAGATACATACAGACACACATATATATATATATACATACAGACAGACAGACAGACAGACAGACGACATACATACATACATACATACATACATACATACATACATACATACATACATACACACATACATACATATATACGTACATACATACAAACATACACTTGAGGATATACATACGTACCATATACTTATCTATAGTCGTATGCACAGCGAGCACCCATCTTGGGAGGCCTTCGCAACGTTCTATCCACCGCCTCTAGACACGGTGTGACATTATTGAGTCTTCCCCTGTTTCTCACCTACACCTTGCCTGCCACCAATACGAGACAGTGGTGTCTGTCTAGGGCCGAGATGGTGCTCAAATCCGTTAAAGGTAAGGTAGAAGGAGGATGATGATGAGGTTAGCGGAGTAAGGAGACTAAGGATGCCCCGTTATGTGTGATATGGCCTACACCCCCCGCACTAACCCTGACTCTATGATCCACCCACAGCCTTCCTGATTGAATGCTCAGCCTGGGGAGGGCTACAGGACAGCCATACGCTGCATTTTGTCATGCCGCCTCCTTCCGGCCACCTGTTTGATCCAATATCATCACTGCTCACTGGTAGGTGCTCTTGTAGTGTGCCCTGCCCTTTATAGGAAGGCATTTAGATTGTAGTTATAGAGGATATGACAGTTAGTGTACAATACATTGATTATAGCTTATCATGCTACTTTGCATTTTTGAAATGTTATGGCATATTGATGTTCAGAGGTGCTGCATTAAATGGTGTAACATAAACTATGCATATATGTATGCAATTATTTGTTTTGGTGGTTCCTATTAGGTGGCATGACCTGGTACGTAGATATACTGTACATAATAATGGTAACATAGCTGTCCTCGCATACGATATGGCTCGTGTTCACATGATTTTGAATGGTCTAATCGTCTTGGTGCCTAAATACTTCTGTGGTGCGGGTTCATCCCATCAACGTGTAAATATTAGTTTTTCATGGTTGCCACAAGATACACTTCTAGAGAGTGCACTAACCCGGGTGTGGGCAGGTGTTTATCAAGTGGCCCAGCCTCTGTCCCTACATACGTTGTCCAGTCTATAACTCCTATGACTACTTGTAAAAGGGCATGCCTTTACCCCAGAAGGGTCTATTCTAGTTAGAGATTGTGATCAGATCTAGTGTTGAGAGTATATCTAGTGTTCCTAAGGGCAGTGTGTCGAACCTATTATGGCTGCGATGACCTTGTACGGCAAGGTGACTACATGGCTCTCAATCCATTGATTTCCAGCTACCATATATGGTTTCCTGTTCGGTCATACTCTCTTAAGCTTCTTATTATTTAATTGGCCGTATCAGTCGTTAAGACTATTCTTAGCACAGCGATGATGACATCATAACTACCGAGTAGATTAATGGATATTACACACAGCAATTATTCCAGTGAGAGCTGAAACAAATTTTATCTGTTCAGACGAGTGACAGGAAATGAAGGAAATGACAGAGTGCTGGAGGACACGAGGGACTGGGTATCTAGGAGGGATAGGGTGGCACATTCAGTTAGGGCAAGGTATAAGACACTCGCTTAACATTAGTAATTAGGAATAGGATTAGGGGATAATTGAACTAAACCGGGTTAGTAATGATGTAAGGATTAGTATAGTGCTAACAGACTCTACTAGCCTATCATTGTAGTATTATATTGTATAGGCATACGGTAGAGCTAGTTGTTGCAGTAATGTCGAATGTTTAATTATCGACTTTCTACATAAATTACTTAATATAGTAAGATAATGGTGTATAGTCTCACGGCTTAACCAATCGGTTAGGCCTATCAGCCACGTGATTAAGACTTGGTGTCACTTGAAGGCTGTGCTCATCAGGACCAATCATCATAATGTAAGACTGGTTGGGAGACAAAGCTGTAAATTCTAAAAAGCCACACTAAGACAACCACAATAACCATTGACGTAATTCCGACCGAATATGAAGGTCAACTTGCTATTCATATGCTATGGGTGTGACTGTGTAATTAAGAATTATATCACTGGGTATATCTTTCATTTAATATCAAGTAGTATTGATAGTCTTAATTCTCTTAATTAAAACATTTTTACCATTTATTACCAATCTATGACTAGATCACTATGTTTTTATTATATAGATAATAGCCAATCATGGTATAGGAGGTAAGCTACTAAACAAGATTGTGAGCCTAAATGATTATGGATACTACTAACAGTTTAGTAACTTAATGGCCTCCTCGATACAATTCGTCCACTACTTATCATTCTAAAAATAGATGTGGACTAGTGAAAGCCAATGACCATATCCTGTCAGAGAGGTGTCAGCCAAAATAAAATATATACAAATACTAAAGGAACAAACTCATAACTGATTGGCTCTAACTCAATGAAATCTTAAGATGAGCTCAATCTAACTACAGTGTACAAGTCATGATCTCTTATCATAGGTGAAAGTCCACCAATGACCATGAGATCTGTAGTATGTTTATGGAAAAATAGTCCAAGAGTGAGTTATAGCTTAAATTAACTAAGTCATTGATTTATTGATTAATGGCGATTAATAAGAATCTTATGTAGGTATGCACATTTATAAGTATGGGCTAACCCACACACGAAATCTTGGTGGACTATAGCTATTAGAACCTTACAATCTAGCACGACCATGAGAGAGTATCCCATACAATCTTGTCATTTAACATGAGGCTAACATCTTTGTTAAATAGGCCAATGTACGTATGTAATTAACAAACATTGTGTATTTAGTACAAATGATTGCCAATGCAATTAAAAATAATATAATATTTGTATTTTTAAAATCGGCTCTACTATTCGTTTTCAATTTTCGTTTTTCCTGCTGAGGAAGGGACTCTGGAGAAAGGCAGTAGACATGCATCATTTTATTAGTAAAATAAAAAATGCATCATAAATTAAGAGCCGATTAATATAATAACGAATGTTGTGTGATTCCTAACAGAGCACTTCTTTACAAGCTTTTACTAAACCATAGACAGATGAATTACACATAGGCCTGTAATGTAGGAAAGTATGGAGCACTTACTAAAAAATTACGTTTTAATGATATATCTAGTTGGTAATCCACCATACTCCACTACTATATAAAGCCATATTGGTCACTTCTGCATAGTTCATAATGAGCACATAGTACTTATTACACCACTGCGCCTTAAGCCTTAGTAGCCCATCATTCCGACCAGGCCAAATAGCTGTCTCATAAAGCCATATAGTAATTTTAGCAATACAATAGTATACAGAATCTATTATACCACAAGAAAATTATGTATACTGAGTACTCGGCGGCGTGTATATAGTCAACCTATTCCAATTCCATATCTAGTAACCTTTGTTTTCCATCACAGGGCGTGTCTACGCACTTACTCTTCTTTAAGATCAATATAATATCATCCAAAATTGTAATCGTTGCGTGAGGGAGAGGGAACCATTCGGGTAAAACCAGGCCTATATAAGACATAAAATATTTAGATTAGCCCGAGGTCTCTAAGTAATAATGCAAGTCATGCCATTTATTCCCATGCATCAAGAGCCTGGCCCTCCCTTTCTTGCCTCGTTAGTTTGGAACTTATCTCAGCTGTTAAATATGAGACAGCTATTGCACTTTATTCTGGACAGATACCATTCCTTTCCTCGTGGCTTTGGACAAATAAAAATTTACATTATTTAATAATAAACTATTAAGCTATGTTAGTAACCTTTCCAAGTATCTCTGTCTATTTCTTTACGTTTTTCAATACCACGGCCCAACATATTACAAGGCATATAAACATATACCAATTCTACATACTAACTATTACCAATGCACAGCATATCTCCAAAACCTAGGCCAATGCTCAACATCAAGCTCTAGGGTTACTATGCAGGGCTCTCATACATCCTATGTTGCCACCGTATGTCACATAACAGTCACATGACAGTTCATACATAGTCCCTTAAAGATCTGCCCCTCCACTACCAACACATGCTTCTTCCACGAGCAGTGAATAGATCAATCATCATTCTCTTCAGGCTCGGCATAATCCTGCCCCACCTCGTGTTAGATAATCCTATTATCTCCCTACCAGGCACATGGGCATGGCCTACATGAATGTGACATGGAAAGGGACCACATCTGTCCATGCCACCACCACCAACACCCCTAATATCCACACCCTTTAGCTATACCCATCTACTATAGTACAGACTTTATAGACCATACACAGGTGCTTGCTTGCTTTCAGTCTGCAGTAATCAATCATTTATACCCACATCACCATGTCCATAGCAGGTAATATAACATAGAGAAGTCTTCCAATGGAAAGGGCCTTTCATTATAAATATCTGTAAGTATTATATATTGCTGCCAAACAGGAGAATCCTCAACACAGCAAAACTAGCCAATAGCATAGTAATTATTGATTACATATCATGTCAAACCAACCATTTCATTGGCCCTTGACGGTATTTAGGAAAATCTATCAACTACTGTACCAGTGCCCACTCCCTAAGAACCACTCAGACCAACATGTCTTCCTATACCGGCCAATCAACATAAAAGAAGATAAAATAAGAAATCCAAGACCAGAGGTGGGGGGGAGGTACCTTCTCTTTTGGCTCTAGATCCTCTCCATACTGCATAGTGTTGTCTATGGTGGCCACTAGCACCGCTATACTCTCAGGATCCTCCCTATCCAGCGTAGAGAAACTAACCATGCCCCACTCGTCCATCTGTTTTACCCAGTTACTTCACCATCTTTTACACTCCTCTGATGCCCTCCCATTACTGGCCTATGGTCAAACCCAATACTAACCAATCAACCATATATTCTCAATATTTTATCATCCTAGTGCCACTCCTAGCTAGTAATGCCATATACCTCCTACCTCAAACCCAATCAAATTCATCTAGCTATCAGCTGAGGTATTGGTCTGTGACTTCTAGCGATTGGCAGGTAGAGTATTAATCTAAAAATATCTTTGTCTTTGTCGGGGAAGGAAAGGAGGGAAAGAGAGAGAGAGGTACATAGGGTAAACAGGATAGGGGAATAAAGATAGTACAAGATAGAGGGGAACTATGTGAGCCAATAGGGACAGTCTATGTCATGTGATTTCAACCAAAAATCTACACATTGCAATTGGATACGAAGTCATAGAGACATACCAAGGTAGCTAGAGCATTATTCAGACGGTAGAATTTCTCGTGCATAGAGGCATTGGCATCCTTGGTGATAAGAGAGGAATCAGCAAGCAGGTACCTGCAGGACAGGGGAGTCAGTTGCAATGATTGGATATGAAGGTATTATGCCTACAAGAGGGACCAATCACCTAGTATGTGTGACATCACTTAGCTTCCCCATTAGCCAATAATAATGATATGTCCAACACATCTACAAACATTATTGGGCTACATATAGGGCAAAGAGACCCAATAGAGCTACAAGCCTATGGTAGCTGTCTATCCTCATCATGCCAGGTCTCCATAGTCCCCCATACACACTGCCCTACCTATCCATATCTGCCTTAGACGCCCTCTTCCCCAGCAGGTCCATTTTGGTAAGCACGTTAATGTGGGCTACCTCTAGCCGCACCATAGAGGCCATGGCTGACAGGGCCCCAGAGAAGAACTTGGCCGTGTCGCCAATAAACTGGGCATCAAGAAGGTATACAGCTGTATGGCTGAGTGTTAGTATGCAATGGCATGACAGGCTAATAATAACCAATGCCTTTATTAATGCAGGCAACCATAGCCCAGTCAGATGATCCCACCCAGCCTTTAGCCAATTACAGGCCATGTCACCGCACACGCAATAATGACGACAGGAAGCAGGGCTCACCACACACTCGGTAGTCAAGGCGTTGGAGGTTATCTACTAACTGCCGCATGTAGTTGAAGTGGGAGAAGAGCTCAATCTGACCTATAAGGAAGGGGGATCAGGGTCTGACTTGATAACATGTAGTATTAATAGACAAGGTGTCGTCCTTGGATTGGATAGTGAAAAGGGGAATAAAACAAAAATAGGTACAAAGGACTGGGCCCACTAAACACTAAGGGGGGGAGGGAGACCAGTCTACCAATCAATCCTAACCCTCCTGTATGTAATTAGACATGACGGTTGTGACTATGGCTATATATGATTGGAGTGCACATCCCATGCAATCCCCATCCTTCTTCAGGGCAGCCAATAGGTTCTCAAGGAATCTAACCATACCTGGACAGTCTATCAGCAAGTAGTCGTCATCGTAGTCGCCCACCTCATCCTCCAACCAATCCATGTTCTCCATCAGAAACCTACCAATGGCCTGTTAGGTTGCTGAGTTGCACACACTTTATTTACACCATATCACTCAATAAGTACTAGGTGTGCCAAATTAAAAAATTATCTTTTCCAATCGGCCAATCAATATCTAGACCTATACCCTTAATAGGATAGTCTCAAATATGGTGCAAGTCATACACGTTATATATACCAGTGACAGCACTATTACTCATATAATACGATGGTGTAAAGGCCACACAGAGACTGGCCTATGAAATTAAACACAAACGTAGTCAACCAATCAAATGAGCTAGATGGATGAGCTGTATTACTATAATTAACAGTCTCCTGGTACCCAATCATGGTCTATTTTTAGCACCAATATACTATCTGAATGGTAATTGGTATGTCAACACTCTGTTAACCTATTAGCACTATCCTAAAATGCAGGGGCTGACAGTGTATAACGTATGGCCCTATACTCTGCATTCTAATATATACAGTGACGTATACAAACAGACCCAAGGGAGAGATACTTATATATCTATACATATACATATAATTTATACACCTATAAGCATACACATGTACAAATACATCTACATATATGCATATACATATGGTTTACACACATAAATATACACGTGTACACATACATATACATGGGCTGAGGGTAGTCAGATCTATCTAGGGTAGAACAAGAGGGAGGGAAAGTGAGAGATTGCAACAAGAAAGGAGAAATAAGGGTTATACGAGAAACACTCACTCCATACAATAGATCAACCCTCCATTAGGCCCAAGAGTCAGTTCTTCCATCACATCTTCCAGGCTTACCAGATCCTTGATGTCTACGTCACCCTCCCTTTTAGTCATTGCTTACTAATAAACTGATAGAACAGCCACTCCTACCTTATGACATAAAGCCACTGGGCCCCTAAAGTACACACGCACACAAAGGCCTTCCCCTCCCACGCCCTAACCCACCCCCCTCTATCCTCGTATATGGTAATATCATGTTATTTTAATAGTCAGACCCAACACTAACTATCAGTCAGGTGATGTAGTCAACTCCCTCTCTGTACCCTTGACTATACCTAGGTAGAATTTACACTCACCGAGGCTAACGTTGTATTGGAACTGCTCGGCAGCTGGGTCCAGGTTAATAACATGTGCAATACGACCTACAGTGTCACAGTATTGCTGCACCGTGTGGCAGTAGGTGGACTGTATGCCCCCTCTCCCAGTCAGTTTCCTCTCCTTCACCCCTTTCCCTTATCGCTAACCTACCTTTCCACTCCCAGCAGGGCCAATGATCAACTGGGCACACTTCATGTTACTTCCTCTTCCTACACTATACCCCTCTACGCTGGTGGGACGCCAGACAATATGCACCATGAGCCGAGATATAATCCAGCCTCCATAACCTACATCATTCGCTCAGTGACGTCATCAATTCGAACAATATGACTTTGATCTAGTCATTATTATGTACATATAGCTAAGAGTATTAATCTAGTCATAGTATTATGTACTATTGGCCATGACGATTAATCTAGCCATAATTGGATATACTATTGGATTTAACCATTAATCTATCCATACTATTATATGCTATTGGTATAGTGTTCCTGTTACTGTTTACACTCAGGCCTTTTCCTTACGTTATAAAATAAAACGCAATAAAATAAAATAAAATAAAATATTCTTTGCCCTGTAAAAGGCCACAGGGTGCTTCTACTCGGGATAAAGCAGGGTAGGGTGATACTAGTGTATTAATTAGGGAGAGAAAGAAGTTTATCCTAGCAGGACATCATACTGTTTGTCTACCAGTCCACTATACACTATGACGAGAATCGACTTTACGAAGCTTTCAGTCTATTGTGGGGGCCTTAGACATAAGGCAATGCTGCCTTCCTTCCATAATTGCTCACGGCGTTATATTCACCTGGCTGGTAATGCATCCATGTTCTACCTTCCCCCCTCCCCTTTGTTCTTTGCCCATATTAGGCCTTAGTACACACTATATATATATTAGACTATTCCCAGATCTGCCTACCCAGTTCTCTTCACATAGAAGTTTAGTGTTTAATAGTTCCGCTTGTGGTAAGCATAACCAGATATCCTATTATATAATATGATATAATAGGATATAATAGGATATTAGAGGGTATGGTATGAAGTGGTATGGTATGATTGGAGGGTATGATACGATATGATATAGTATGTCATGGTGTATTATGTATGGTATGGTATGGTTGGTATACTATGGTATTATATGGTTTATGATATAATATGGTATGGTATGGTATACTATGGTATTATATGTTTATGATATAATATGGTATGGTATGGTATGATATGATATTATGTTATATAATATGATATGATCCGGTGTGATACACGATATGATATGGTGTGGTATGGTATGGTATGATATGTTATGATATGGTATAGTATGGTATGATATAGTATGATATGGTATGATATAGTATGGTATAATATGTTATGATATGATATGGTATAGTATGGTATGGTATGATATAATATGGTATGATATGATATGACATAATATGGCATGATATGATATAATATGGCACGATATGATATGATATAATATGGTATGATATGATCTGGGATGGGATGGTATGGTATGGTATGGTATGGTATCATATAATATGGTATGGTATGGTATGGTATTCACCATCCAATCAATACTGCCCTTCTCGAAGTATATTGTTTCAAAACGTGATAATGACTTAGGCAAGAGTCTGTGCATCCTCAATCATCCTATAAATATTACCTTTAATCCCTTCCCTGTTTGTCTCTTGCTGCATATCTTGTCTCATGCAGTGCTCTAACAAACACACAGTCCTTGTTGTTTATTATACGCACATACTGGTCTCCATATTTAAACATACGTATTCCTATCCATGAAAAGGTCTATATAAGTGCACCAGTATCAAAATACTACACTATATACTACACTATGCTGTAGGCGGATTATATAGCTAGGGGTGCTTATCACAGTGCTATCAACACGAAGGGAAGGGATTGCAGAGAGTTGGACCGTAACTCCTCTCTTCCTCTCTCCCTCTCAGAGTCTAGTCCAGCCTCGTTGCTACGCAGGTCCGAGCTTATAGGGCTGGCCAATAGTGGGCCGGTATTCTCGGCACGGGCAAGCGATGTAGAGATTATACAGTCCCCACGTGGCTTCTATAGTGCACTTAAGGTACCTAGATCATTCCTTGTGATATGATTGGATAGAATAGGATAGAGTAGAGTAGGGTAGGGTAGGATAGGTTAGGATATGTTCTGATATGTTATGTTATGTTTTGCTATGATATATTATGTTATGATAAGATATGATATATTATGACGTCCCTATGGGATCACTTGATCCTGTTGTCATATGATAAGGCAGCATGGAGAGAATGGGGTGATTGGATTGGTTAACAGGATGGCTCATGACTGCGAATGCTAGTATCCTATTGGTTTAAAAATTGGACTTTTCTACGTGACAACACCAAAAGGTAGACATAAGGAATAATAATCATAAACCAATAAGAAGGGGCGAACACTAAGAGATGACATACAATTGGTTGGTAACCATCCAGACATTAACAGTAGATGCACTCCAGTAGCTAATAATAAACTCAATGAAAATACAGACAGTTTATTATACTACTCTATCACTATACTACTATATATACTACGGTATTGCTATAGTATTATAGCCCTATACTATTAAGACCCTAACTAACAGTAGAAACACTCCAATGTGATGGCCTGGGGCTAGGCAGGTATTCAGGGTGCCCAACACCGAGTGGTTCTGGCCTCACTGTATCTAGGCACCGGGCCGGAGGAGAAGGAATTGGTAGGTGAGGGGGGGAGGTCAAATGGTTAATGTCCAATTACAGCTGTGTATTTCCAAGCGTCTTCAGGTGTATCATTGTAATATTTACTGCAGCCATGATCATTAGAAATCATTCAGGAATACCCGAGATAAGAAGGCGTTGTCACGGAAACCTACCAATGATATTATTTTCTTTAGGTGAAAGAACTTAATAAGGCCGCAAACCGTGGGGTGAATGTAAGTATTTTATTGGACGGCCTGAGAGGGACTAGAGGCCAATCTAGTTCGTCTACCCTTCTGGCTCCCTTAGTGGCTGCACACCCACATAACACTGTAGGTTAGTGGACTTGGTGACCTTCTTACATATAACTATCCTACTGGCGGTGTATCATGCAGCTTCTTTGGTTTACATTATCTCCTCATTTTCTACTGGATAGTCTTAATGTTATCTCTTTCTCCCTCCCAATTATTTTTCTTATATGTTTCATAATGGCTAATAATACCTCACATTGTTTTCTTTCTCTTTTGTTCCCTTTCCAATCATCACAGTTCATTCTATCCAATGGCCTCTGCCTGTTAATGTCCCATCCAATCCTTTTCTGTTTCTTTCTCCCACACCCGTAGTGTCTTGTGGCCTGCCTCCTAGTGATGGTTGTCTCATTCATATTATTGACCTATGGTTACCATGGTTACCTTACTGTAAGCTAGCACTAACAGCATCCCCTCAGTCAATATGTATTGCACACCATTACTACAACGGCCTTGGAGAGCCTTACCCGCCCGGGTGAACGAAGTACTGGGTTTACAACACATTAAGATCTATCTGTTTGATGATAGTGTCATGCTTAGTGGGTAAGTGGCTTAGTGTCTATGAGATATACCCTCTGTTTACTACTATCTATATCATGCTTGTTTCCTTGTTTGTCCAGGGGCAGCTGTCTTATTGGTAGGTATTAATACACACCACCACTCCCCATACAGGGCCAATCTAAGCAGCTGGTATTTCAGGGAGAGGCAAGATCGTTATATGATCTTCCATAACAACCGGCCTTTGGCTGACTATTTAGGCCAGCTAGTGCACACTGTGGCCAGGCATTCTCCCACTCTGCAGTCCAATGCTACCCTGACCCCTCCTCTGTCTGTCCCTGATCCTGCAAAGGTTGGCATGGCCTGTTAATCTATACTCTGACCCTATCTGCTTTGGTGGCGAATCATATGCTAGATTGTTAATGACTAATCGGTCCTACCCTTCTGTCTTAACCTAAACAACAACATCATCAACAACAACAACAACCACAACAACATCAACGATGACAACACCAATAATAAAAGGATCCAGAAAGCCATAAGCAGCAAATGGGAGAGGAGGTTAATCAGCTGCTAGCCCAAGGAATCAGGTATGACCTTGATATCTGATGTATGGGTTAGTGTGGTGAAGGCTACGTCTTGTATGTGGTCCTCCTGCTGTACCTATAACTTAATAATGGAGTGGACTAGGGGGAGAGATAGAGAGGCGATGCTATAGTGCCTGGCCTTTGCTTCTTTTATGAGGATATCATGCGATGGCTAACACTTAATGAGGTTGAGCTACTTTTATAAGTAATATGTTGGTCCAATAGGCATGTAGGATTAAAACTAATGGTGTGTGAGACACAGAGACTATCCAATCCCTGCAGACAACGGCAACGATACTTTGGTGATCCCTTTGGTAAGTGGTGCAAGATCATACTCTTATCATGAATTAATTGGCTGATTATTCTATGATTAGTTATATGCGGGGACAAGGCTGTACATGACAATGTGTTGATATAAAGGATATATATATAAGTACAATGTATTGATAAAGGATGTATGTACAAGTACAATGTATGGATATGAAGGATATATATGCAAGTACAATGTATTGATATAAAGGATATATGTACAGGTGCAAATGGGAGTGTATGGCGTGCACAGAGACATGCATGCGGTCCTCTCTCTCTTACAGGGTGCGCCTTCTAGCTCTCGTCTAGCCATAGCAGCTGGTTATCTCAACTTTCCTCCCGCTTATCAATTGGCTCTTCTGGCCTCCAAGGCACATGTGGATGTACTTACAGCCTGTCCCAAGGTAGATCATACACACGTATATGTATATACCTATACTACCTATATGCATATATATATATATATATATATAT
>NAOQ01000006.1:298788-314601 GCA_002751075.1 Ichthyophonus hoferi
TATATACGCCTCTACCAATATGACATAGTGCAACTGTATGAATCCATGCTGACCGTCCACCAATTGGAACATCTCTCTTCTCTCATGCTAACACAGGCCAATGGATTCTACACCGCTGATGGGGTATCGCGATACATACCTGATGCGTACAGCGAGGTAGAGAGACAATTTGTAGATAGGATCCAGCGGCAAGGCCAATCCCACCGCATTCACATGCATGAGTACATTCGGACAGACTGGACCTTCCACGCCAAGGGTACGTGCCTATGATTACCTAGCCCCTGGCCCTACATCGTGGGCTGGTATATAGTATACTATAAAAGCTAATGTGTATATATTGGAACAAGCATAAACATTGAAAGACATTTAATAACCTTTATTTACTTGGCAGACGTGTTTTGTGCTGACCTAGTGGTGGTGTTGTGTACGGTGCAACTACTGATGTGGATCAATCACTAACTAGACATCTCCACAGGTCTGTGGTATTTCCTTCCCCGCCAATCCATGCCTTCCTGTACCCTGATTGGCTCCCCTAACTTTGGTACCTACCCCTTCTATCCTCACCTATATATATATATATATATATGTGTGTATGTCAGATATACGTCATCATGTAGCTGGTTCCTTTCCGTCTACCGGCTAGTACATAATAATTAGCACCTTTCTCTACCCTTTCTTAATTCATTTCCTCGGGCCAGTGTGCATACAAGGATCCCTGTCCTATTGGGTTACTATGTCAAGCATTATATAAATATATTTCTACTGTAGCGTTGTCCACCTCTGCCCTACCTACATTGGTTCATATATATAGTCTTGTGCCTAACCTATATGATATATTGTACTTTTACGCTTTCTCCTTTTGTACTGTGTCGGGGTAATCTAGGATTCAGTGACGGTCTCTGTTTGTCCCAGGACCTGCACTCGTAATATCATTGATTTTTCTTTTGATTTTATGCTTGCAATTTTCAGCTGCCATCCGAAAATAGAACAGGTAATAGCTGCAACATAGGCTGAAACGGATAATAAAAACATATTTGCTCGTGTATAGCTGGTATACCAACCATGGAAAGCATAGGAAGCTAGCTCTAACTTCGTTTTATAGTCAGAATATTTAACTGATCAATCATTCTCCATTTGCATAATTTACAACCAATCTGGGTAGCATTATAATTATAAGGTTGTATCATTATCTTATAATTAAATTAGTCAATAGTTGATATTCAATTCCCTTGTAAAAATATCACATAATAGAATTATCTAATCAATCATCAGTAATGACCTTAATGATTACACCCATCAGTAGTGTCACATCTGGGGATGGGTTGGGATACAACAGATAAACCTGGCCAACAATTATTTTCTCTCCATCTCTAATGCTTGCACATCATTGGTTAGCTTAGTTTATCAAGCACTAACCACACGTGTATGCTTACTACCCACCACATATGTTAGGAATGCGGTCTGCCCAGCGAGACCTTGAGACTCAGGTTGCTATGGTAACAACAAACACGACCCTGCGTAATATCCTGACCAAGGTAGATGCAAATATGGACATTGGCCGGTGGCCAAGTAACCTATAGTGACGACTTAGGAGCCATAATCAAAAGCATAGTCTCCCATATGCAGATGCGATGCTAAACCTCTACGGCTTACATAATATATATATATTTTTTTTATCAGCCCCACCCTCAAACACGGCCAAGAAAACATAGTCATAGTCATATACAAATATACAAGTATATCCATCCTAATTCACACCTTTACCCTAACCACACAGGAACATCAAAGTCTGTACAATCACAGTGTCCTGGTAGACAAGGCCACCTTCAGCCAGTCACACAGACTGCCTCCTTGGTGGCTTCCCTCCATCATTCCAGCCATCAAAGCATTTCTCTAATCAAGATGGAGTTGTAATATGTAGGAAGTAGCAATGATATCACATAGTAGCACTCACTATGCAGCTTTCTGGCGAAGAAACTTTATCTCCCTTCTTAAAGACAAGGCTTCCATAGCCATGTATGTATAAGAACCTGTAGTATTATTGAAGATAAGCCGTGCTTTCTATTGAAGGGCATAGAAGTAAGGGAGTGTACAACAATAGGATTGGTTGTAGTTAATAATAGCTGCCCTTAGTGGCTGTGATCAATCAGCAGGCACGCACTAGGACCCAAAGGATATAACCTGTTATAGCCAGGTTGAATAAGATCAAAAACAATTTAGGACTGTTAAGTATGGTAGGCATGATATGTAAATTATAATAGTTACCCCTGTATGTATCCGCATGGATAGGACATGATTAATAAAACAGGAGATATGCAAATGTTTGTCTACAACCGAACCAGGTAAAATAATATCTTAAACTAATTGTAGTAACTATATATTAACTGAATTGAAAATGGTTTTAAATTGAGCAATCAAAGTAAGATGCTCCATTGAGAGAGACAACAAAGATGAGACAATTACTAATGGCAAGGTAAAAGAACATAACTAAACAACCCTTCTGGTTCTTGTCTATATAATTCTGTAATGCCATTAGAGGCAAGCAAATTTTTTGAGTAGGCCTCTGTTATAATAATATCATATTACACGATATCATAAGATTGGGACAGTCATATCAAGCCATATACAATTGTTTGTACTGTATAATTTGTATTGGCATAATTCATTCTGACTTTGTGTTATTTTAATCATTTACATGATCCATATTCTGTATTTAATCTACATAACATTTTTGCTGCATACTATTTTGTCTATTGTCCTTCCCTGTTAAATAATCTTAAGTCATACAGATGAAGGATCAAATGACAATATTCGTCTGTGATTAATCAATTTTATTATGAAAGTCAAACCATGAACATCTGGCAGAACATTAGGAATATCTACGCAAACTAAATCATGCATGGATAAAGTACTGCAGCCTCTATGAGACAGCTCGAAATTGGAACTTCAACAAGATATAGCTGGCTACATATGGTAAAACCCATACCCGTTGAACTTTTCTATATATAACTACTGCACCTTCATCTTTAAATTCTTTTATTCTTGGTCAAACATTCAACTTGGACACATCCGACAAGTAAGTCTATTATTATGTAATATCATTAGCCCACCATGCCCCTCCTCTACCCTATCCTTTCCTGTGTTAATATCTAATACTATTATTCCACCTTACTCTTCCTCTACATTATCCTTTCCTGTGTTATTACGTATTTTGGTTGAATTTGGTTTACTCCAATTAGTGCTGAATTGTAGGTGAAGGCCAATTCCTCATCTGAGGTTTGATTTTCTCCTGTCACTGGGTCTTGCACTTGAATGCGGTAGCCAATGGCCGTAGTTTCGGTTGGCTCTAAAAATGTATGGGATCTCTTAGTGAAGTTGGAATCTATGGAAGGGACCTTCTGTCCAAGTTGATAATTGTGGTTCATTCTGGAATGAAGATTTGGGTCCAATGGATATATGCTGCTATTGATGCCTGTTCTGTCGCTGATTCCTCGGACCTAGTTAATTGGGTTGATGTAGATTATTTAGAGCAAGAATTTTGAAGGCTCTAGCTAATTGGTTGGTTTATGGCTATTTCTTGTTTGTTTTCTAAACGTATTCATGTCTAGAATAATAAAGAATACTAGCACAGATAGTTTTCTTTTATACTTAAAAGAATTAACAAGATAACTATTTAATCCAAAATATCAACGTCTTCTATGTATTATATGTTAGAGTTAGTTTATGATTGATTAATGATTTAATTCAACATGCATACAAAGAACGTTAAATATATTATGTTTTCTACTGGTAACAATTTACATAATAATGTTATAAAGTTAACACTTCTACATGTCAACTTATTTGTGTGTAGAAAACTATGTCTTATAATATATATATATATGCGTGTGTATAATTGCGATGCATACCTTGCTAAGGTGCGATTTCGGCACTTATTCCAGTTGCTCTTAGCGCACCAGAATCATTGAAAACTTGGAAATTATGAGCTCATGTGATTTGTGATCGAAAATTATGTGTTCTTGTGATTGCTTGTGATTGCGATTTCCAATCAAAATTTCCGATTGTAACACTATAACCAAGCTGATTCAACCTACGAAAATACTCTGTGATTGTTCCCGGACCAATTCTATTTTTCAATAAATAATAAATTAACAAATGATTTTATCGATCTCACCTATTGGGTAAGTCGTGAGCCAAGGCGGTCTTTCATTGGCTATTATTAAGAGCTAGTGCAACCATTTAAAATAAGATCTTTCTTTCCAAACCAGCTGATGTAGATATATTACAAACAATTGTCTCTATTTTGAAGTGAAGTGAGGCTGGAAGCTATTTTTCTTGAAATTTTTTATATACTATTGTCAAAGATGTACGTATAAGAAGAGATGGACTCACACCATAAGCTTATAAGAAGGCTATAGCCAAAAATGTAGAAAACAGTTCCAGATGGAGCATATTTGCCTCCACTATTTTATCTTCTTTGCGCAAAAGCGCGACGGCACCCTACAGGGATAAAACCTTGGAATGTGATCTGGGTTTGCATAATGTATTATATAATATAATGTAGGTAGGGGACATATGACGTACTATTGAAGGCAATAAGCTTTGAGTGGGGTTTGAATTTTAATGATATTCTTATATACATGGTGATTCAAGGTCTATGTTATACTTACATATATAATGCAAACTTAAGTTTAATAGCATACTATGGGATATAACGTATACCTGATAAACTTTTAATATTATTATTGTGCATATTGTGTAATGTTAGGCGGGTTTAATATTTATAATTATATAAACTACGAGACTGGAGATTAGATTCTATATATGTTTATACGTTGTGTATACCTGTAGTAGAAACCATAGATAATATAATAAATTACTCAATGGTTTTCGTTGGCTTGTCTTTCAACAATAGATTATTTTAAGAAAAATATAATGAAAGTAGTGGGTGCTATGAAGGTAATAATCCTTAGTACGTAATCTTACAAACTATCCGGTATAATATAGATAGTATACATTTAATGACAATTGACTGCAAATTCTTCATTGTTGTCGCATAAACTAGTATTCATATATGGGAAGGGGCCTAGTTATGGCCTTATAAAGGATTATATATAGAAATGTTACAGTAGAACTAAAGGTGGCATAATAATAAACCCTAAGATATATTGGATACGGATACAGAAAAAATAGCGCTTTACCTTATTAGTTGTAAGCTGTTTGTATTTTGGCCGTTTTTCTCTTGACATAGGAAATATTTACCATTTAAATATCTTGACAATACCATTCAAATACTTACTGCATGTATTCACAAAATATACACTTTAGTTTTTGGTTGTAAAGCCACTTACACAAGTGTATGGTATACAGGATATAAAATGGAAGAAAAAATGTTTCTTTATTTTAGTGTTCGTTTTTTTATATGAACAGTTGACAATTAGTCTTTCCAGTGTATATTGTAGCATATAGTCATACATACTCTAACCACCACATCTGGTATATCACAATATAGACCTTTCGTTTATTTATTCTTTATTTGTTCTATGTAGACAATGAAAACTATAAACTATAAACCATTTATTCCACCACTTCCCTCTTCAGGCCATGTAAAATGTGGAAGCAATTCTTATACAATCTAGCCATAATCGCAATAGTGGTGAATGGCCTTCCTTTCAAGCTTACAAACCATAATAGGGGTGGCGACAACTGGGCTATACTTATAGCGGGCAGTGATGGGTGGTTTAACTACCGTCACCAGGTAAGAAAAATTGTTGAAGGAAGAGCCTCAAGGGCTATCTAGAAACACAAACAGGAATAATATGCATATTTGGGGTAATGAGACAGGATAAATAGACATAGAGACAAAGAAGAAATAATAACTTTGCCATAAGCTAGTGACAACCTCATATGTATTCACTGTCAGAGTGATGTATAATTTTCTTTACATCCATCTTAACCTTTATTTCTACAGCTGTGATGCTGAATTCTCCTACCCCTTCTATTGCTTTCCGAATATACTAATCCAATAAAATATTCTATTATTATGGCTTACTAACTGTGGGAGCAGGCAGATATATCTCATGCCTATCAAATTCTGCGCAAAACCGGCTTTCCGGCCAATCGGATTATCACGTTCATGAAGGATGATATAGCCCACAATATACTAAATCCTACCCCAGGTGTTATCATGTAAGGCTTACTACCCCATAGAAGACAAAAGGAAAATAGATCATAGTGTAAGACACTAGATAGTGACTTTGTAGTTGCCTTGAGGTATAACTGATATACTTAGTACCAGGGACTGGTAATAATTATAGTGGGCCGTATGTTGAGCACATCCTTAGGTTTTATGCGTTATTAAAGCAGATTACAGGGAGAATAATGAAGTAATTGGATAAAGAGAATATTAATAAATGTATAATAGATACAACGTGAGTGGGAGAGGAAAGAAAAAGAAAAAACGTGGGGAAAAAAAAGTCAATTAGTACATATTTGTAGTATATATACATGTGTGTGCATGGGCGTGAAGGTGTAGATGTGTGTCTATATAGGATGTGCAGGCTGGATATAAAGACCCACATTATAACTCTACAGTAACCGCCCTGGGGGCCCAAACGTTTACGAGGGAGTGAAAATTGACTACAAGGGTGACGATGTTACCGTGGAAAACTTCATAAAGGTAAGGGAGGGATAGTAAAAGAAAGAGAAAGAGAAAAAGAGGAAATATTTGATTGCTATGGGATAGAGATAATCAACAGGTGTCTTTAGGAGGAGGATCGAGAGTGAAATGGGGAATAGGAGAATAGAGGATGGTGTATAACAGAAATACAATAAAGAAAAAACTATGTAAACATGGATTATTTTTATACATTATTCGGTATGTACACTACGGATAACACATAGGTGTGACAGTCTTTGTATCTGGTCAGCTAGATAGTATAGTAGTGTATTTATATGCATGCAATTGTGATTATGAACTATATGTTAGAGTGTTGTTGCACAAACAATATAACTTATAACTTATACAGTATGCAAGTAAGTTTAGAACAATTAATGTAAGGGAATGATGTACAGGTTCTTCTAGGTCAGCACATCAAGGGTCACGACGGAAAGACCCTTAAAAGTGGACCCAATGATCATGTGTTTATTAACTTTGTAGACCATGGGGGAGTTGGTGTGATTGGCTTCCCAGGGGCCCAGGTCATGACCTCCTATATGCTTCGTGATACATTTAGGAAAATGGTAAGTAGTATGCAAAAGGATGAGTGGAAAGGATGTGAAAAACGTGCCTGTACATTATTCCATCATGTATACTATACCATTATTACACTATACTAGTATTACATTATACCATTATGTTATTATGTGTATTACACTATTATGTACATAAATCTGGCCAGGGACAAGATAAATAAATGCCAGAAATTTTAAAGCATTGCTGTGGTAACCATGATAATGATATAATACGGCAGTATGAAGCCAGGAGATATAAAGAGATTGTGTTCTACATGGAGGCCTGTGAAAGTGGATCGATGTTTGAGGGCCTTTTACCTTCACATTGGTCTATCTTTGCTACCACAGCAGCCAGGAGTAATGAATCCTCCTATGCCACCTATTATGATGCAAAGCGACATACCTTTCTGGGAGATGTGTATAGCATATGCTGGATGGAGGATGCTGATGCACACTTTTTTACGGGGAAGCCTAGTTATCACCCAATCACTGTGGAAGATGAGTTTCTGGTTAGTGCCAATGAAATGAACCACGCATTGTTGTTTTGGGTGTTTATGCTTCCCATAGTATAATATGTTAGTACAATATAGTATTGGATAGGGGTCATGGAGCGACTATCTAAAAGGGTAAAAAATAAAGAATGTATAAAGTGTAAGGTATATACTACTATATAGTCGTACCCTAGACTCCGCCGCATACTAGACTTATAGATCAGATATTTATAGAACTTTTCGTTCCATGACCCATCTAGCAAGTATCTTCAACGGAATCCCTTTACCTAGGATATCCTTAAAAGTATAGCCCTACAAGATGTATCTGTGCATTCTCCCACTATCACCCTCACAGGCAGTATACAACAGGACTGCGAAATGGTCAGAACCCCAGCAATACGGAGACATCAGCCTGGCAAAGAAGAGCACAGTGGAGGACTTCATGGCCTACCGCACATTTACAGATATATTGCACTTTGATTACACACCAATCCCTAAGTATGTAGGACAGGTAACCATTAGTGCCAGACGGGCTACACTCTACGCCCTCACTCAGGTAGGATCTTCCTAGGATAGTATGAATGATTGTAATTGAAATACATTCATTACTACGTTGTTGGCGAAAGGACGCATGACAGTGTGAATTGCTCTGTACCTCTGCTATCCTTGCATAGCCTGATGATTGCTCACCCTTTCTCCCTCAGATGCTTCAGGAAGATACTATCTATAATGGCCAAGTGTCAGGTGAATTGAAGACTATAGTTACGGCTCAGCAAGAGGCATACGACCGCTTTGTATACCTGGCCGACCTGGTGGCAGGCCCCAAGTACCCCCCTTAACCTCTCTATTCCCTTACACACATTACTTATCTCAAACATATATATATGCCACCATTATAAAATGTTACAGCATTCCCGGGAGGTAGCTAGAATTATCTAATTATATCCATCAGGATGATAGATTGATTTCACATGTGATAGCAGACTTAAAAATCCACATACCATTACTCATGATAATATCATTTATCTCTATTTTCAAGTTGTATAGTGTTTACGTATATAACTACCATATCACATATGAATGGACAGCCTTGTCATTGACTAGAGCTCTACTCAACTAACTCAAAATCACTCCTCTCTCCTCTTAGGGGCCATCGTCTGATAGACCTACCTGTACAGAGGGTGGCCAATCATGCCCTGCTACATGACAGCATCATGGCCTTTCATACCATCTGCCACCCTATAGACACCTATCACCTACCATATACTGGCGTGTTGGCCCATCTAACCAATCAGGGGTTCAGCCTGTCAAGTATCCGCAATGCTATTGGTGCTAATCCTATGTGCAAGAGCTAGACCTGATAGTAGACAGGGTACCCAAGCCATACACGTGCTATTAGGCTTATCCCAATACGGCTGCATAAAGCTAGTTGGCCCATAATACCAAGATAGCAATAGTAAAAACTAGTACTATATAATGGTACAAACATGTTACGTATAATTTAATTGTGAGTATTCTATTGTCTAATCTATATAAACCTAAAGCAATGTTATGAGTGGCTAATATGATTGTTGATTCGAGAAGTAGGCGTGTCTGTCACAGTAAACCCTACCAATGCCAATAGATAATCTATCAATCATACTATATAGTCTACCAATCATGGTGCATAGTCTACCAATAATAGTACATAATTTAACAATCATAGTGGATAGTCTACCAATCATAGTAGATAATCTACTAATCATAATATATTGTCTACTAATCTTAGTAGATAATCTCCTAATAATATATATATAGCCTACCAATCATAATACATAGTCTACCAATCATAGTTCATAATTTAACAATCATAGTAGATAATCTACCAATTACAATATATAGTCTACCAATCGTAGTAGTTAGTCTACCAATCATAATACATAGTCTATCAATCATAGTGCATAATCTACCAATTATAGTACAGTCTCCTGACTAAGGGGAGTTGGTATACCTGGTACCCTGACACCTGAACACGGTACTATAATAACTGTCTATGGTGTAACTATACCCATCTGTGTAAACCATAAGTAAAGACCAGTGGTGGCTATTGACGTATATGATCTATTCGGTTTCTCCAGGCAACTGTGATGAAAACCATTGTATCCATGGTATATTATACACTTTTAATATGCCTCTGTTATTGTTCTTGGTACATTGAAAGGTCAGGGGTGGCGGCACACCCTCTTGATCAGTATATTTTTATTCAATTAAAAACGACCATTAAAAAGGCATCAAGCCAGTATAGTACAGGGGGTTGTTGGCCGATTGTAAGATAATCTCTCTATAGTGGCACTAGCCAGGGGCCTATCATCATTGTTTGCAACCACTGTAGTATACATTTAAGAATATGTAGTGACATCATAATCACTACTAGTAAAACAAAACTTATTAAGCCAGATAAATTCATGCATATTTCCATAATAATCAACACACGCTAGCCCCCAGCTTATTGCACTAGGATATTACACATAATAATAAGAGTCCACATTGGTGAAAAACACCCTGGTCCAAACCATAGGCATGCATATGTGTTGCCATGGACATGTGAGAGGGGCCATCATGAGGGAGAGGTATTGTTTTACCCTAAAGATATTGTATACTGAAAGTAGAGGGTAAAATTCCACTCCACTGCTTTATGATTGGTCAAGATATTTCCTTGGCAACCTGTGAGTGTAGTCGGGTTACTATCTGGTTGTAACCTATATATCTTGTTACATAGAGGCAGTTATAAACAGATATATTGGTGTGTGCAAAGGGCTACTAATACATACGGGGGGATGTAGGTCAATAATCTGACTGTTGAGGGCGTCAAGTCTTTCTTTTTGTAACTGCAGCTTATCCTGTGTAAGGGAAATAGTATCAGACCTATTCTGGGGGTAGAGGGCAAAAAAGAGGCACGAAGATGATTCCTTAATAAAGGTCTTGCTGTATACTGATTACTGGACTATAATTAAACCTAGAATCCAATCATTTTCAGTTTGTAGAGACAATTAAATACATATGACAAGATTAAAAAGGGGTAAAGTAATGTGATTGGACAAGCCAAAGTATGAAAATAACTTATAAAGTAAGAAAAAGTTTGTAATGCGAAGCAAATACAAACCAAATGTTAGGTTAGAAAAACGAAAGAATAGCCTCACTAGAGACAGTAAAGAGAGAAAAACTACAAAGAGAGAGACGAATAGAGATAGTTATGAAGGGCGCGCATCCAACTCACCTGTAGTACCAGATCGTGATGTATTAGATCATTGTCCAGTGCTCTGTTTCGCTGTACCTGTTGGCCAATGGCCTGCAATACTCCCCGTACATGCATTTCTTCCTAATAGGTTAATAGGTAGTCCTGTTAATAGTGCTTCCTATATGCAAACTGTACCCAGGTACTCTACCCTACCCTACCTTATCTTACCCACCCACCTGCAACACTGCTGCCTCCTCCTGGGCCAGGCCACAAGTCAGATGATCCTCATACTCTTGCTTTCTACACAGGGATTCCTCCTCTATAGAACAGAGAGGAAAGAGCGTAAGAGGGAGACATATGACATATGGCCAATAAGGCATGCCCAAAGAACATGTGCTCCTATCAATCAGACCCTAAAGGAGGCCGCCTAGTTATGACCAAAAAGTCATAGAGACGGTGGGGCATGCTCACCTTGTGGCTTGTGCCTGGTCATTTCTAGTTGCAGGGTTCTGCTCCGGGTCTCCCGCGCTACCATCTCTCTCCTTTCCTCCTTTTTAACTCGCTCCCACTCTGCCCGTTGCTGCTCCATGGTCTTTAGTTCCCTGTCATCTAGGGCCTGCTTAATCATGTTGTGTTGCTATGGATACAGGGGTTAGCACGTGGATTAGACAATAGTCACCCCTCCGACCCGTAACCAATCAACGGGGAAGAGCAAAAAATTCAGTATATAGGTTTACAGGTTTATGGCACACATACCCACCCTGGTGGCCCCTAGCCTATTGACAGGGTCTACCTACCTCCTTTACAAGTACTTGCAGGTTAGCTTGTCGCTTCTCCCCCTCCTTCACCTGGGTTCCTCTCATGGACCTTTCTAACTGTACATTCCTTATTACTATCTCATTTCCTCCCTCCCCATTTGAAGCCTCGTCTCTATGGCTTAATTATTTCGGCTCCTCTAACCTGACCTTCCAATCGTATAATTCTTTAACTCGTTAAAGCTATTAGAGTTGCATATATAGAAAATAGGCATGCCTGATAAAGAAAGAAACAGCCAATGAAGACAGGAAAGGGTATAACGAGGGAGCAAGACAGGAGCAGTATAATGAAATATATTAGTGGGTATATTGGGTATATGGTTATATAATAAAAGACGTAGATATAGATAGATACACACTTATATACATGTACGGCAAGAGAAGAGCCAGCTAGGCAGATGGACCTACCTCTAGCAGGCCTAGTTCTCGATGGAAATCTACATCTTTTAGTAACATAGCAGCCTTGTGTTGGGCCTGCTCGTCCTTGAGTTGCTGCTGTAGACAGGCTACAGTTTCCTGGTACACCTAGGCGCATACGTACATGTTAGTGTATATGTGTTTATATATAGAGGGAATTGATTACATGCACGTGGACCACGGGGGACAAGGGGCGTATTATAGGGCGGATTGGTATGGAAATAAATATATTATTTTTGACTGGTTCTTGGAAAAAAGATAATAGAGCTCATCCATTAATAATAATGGAACAAATGCAGAAGTATTAGCCTCCGTACCTATTATTGGTTCATTCCTACCCAATCACACCTATTATCTACCCTAGCCAGCTGGCCATCCAAAGAGATATAGGTGCAGATAGGTATGTAGTGTGTACAGACATATATATACAGCCTTGGCATGTACGGCCTACCTCCTTGCTCACCATACTATCATCCCTTGCCCCTTCTCTCTCTCCCTCTCCTTCTCCATTCTTATATAGACCTAAACCCTGGGGTCCCTTCCTATGAATGGCTAGTAGTCTAGCCATAGTGCGATCAGCTTCTACTCTCTGGTGCTCCCATTGGCCTGGTGATGTGGCTAGACCAGTCTGTAAACCAATAGATTGTTGGAACAATAGTATATGAATAGATTACAGGGGGAGAATAAATAGAGAGGTACACTACAGTGGCTACTATTTAGAGGTACAGTACAGTGGTTACTCTCTAAAGGTACAGTACAGTGGTTACTATCTAAAGGTACAGTACAGTGGTTACTATCTAAAGGTACAGTACAATGGTTACTATTTAGAGGTACACTATAGTGGCTATTATGTAAAGGTACAGTACAGTGGTGACTATCTAGAGAGGTACCCCATAGTGGTTACTATGGTAACAGGAGGTATGAGGACAGAGCTCACCTGTTTCTCTTTCAACGGTCCAGTCTCCTGGCGCGACCTATTATAGTTGAGCAATGGGTGGTGATTATCTCTGTAGAGGACCAGATTGTTAGGCCCTCGGCATGCTAATGATCATATCAGCTCCACACCACCTAGCCTCTATACAATCAGTAGTTACAAGGATAGTCAGGTGGGAAAAAAGGGTATACACTGGGTAACCATAGCAAGCAGTGGTGGGAAGCATCGCATAACCATGGCAACCTGTTGCATGACTACCAACCCAGCATCTTCCCCTAGTACACACCTTTGGCCCATCAACTCTTCCTCCTCTCTACCAATCCGATCTTTCTCCTGTGCCACCTGAACCAATAGGTCGCTCTCAGATCTGGCTAAACTAGGATAAGGCCCCCTCTACCCTCCCCTAGAGTGTCAGCATGTCCTTCTATCATGGCTTCTCTTTGCACTCCACCGGACAGAAGCATGTATGTATGTCTCTACTATGCTGGGCCTATAGCCACAGCCTAGCCGTCCTGCCACCTCTTCCATACACATTAAGAATGGACTTACTACCCATGCCTTGTTTGCATATTAATCATTCTAATAGATAGCGGGTATGTGACCAATCAAGCTTCAAAAACCGCCAGTCTGGGACTGGTCTAGCTGTGCATACTACAAAACGTGTTTTATTATAATTGAAATATTGTTAAAAACACCAAAGACCCAGTGTATTATATATATGCAAGTACAGCAAGTGAGCAACAAGCCATATAGAGAGCTACAGGCTGGTCTCTAGGTAGACTCTATGGTAAAGTAGATAGAGGGTATATCATATATAGCGCGAGCCCTGTCTGTCCCCATCCACTCAGGGGTATAAAGTGGATAAATTTACAAACACCATTTCCTCGGCTGCATGCTTGCTACTATCCCTTTCCCCTCGGATATGTAAATATACCTGCCCGCGACAACACTACAATACCTTACACACTGCACTGCATACACACTACAATGAATATACCGGTAATAGCGGGGTGATATGGGGCCTGTCTACATCATCCACACTTGCACAGCTACAGGCTCTATATATTCTCCTGGTGGATGCTAATAGACCAGACATGGCGACAGGCTGGTCTGATCGGTATAAGGCCTGTGGATTCATGTCACGTAGCTGTATAGATACTCATCCATATACACATCCATATACCCATACCATTAACCAACTTACTTCTCATCTTCAACCCATTCTCTACACACTGCTCTCCATATATATTTACATATATTATATTATTGGTTAGCTTAATTTAATGTAGTTTTACATAATATATATATAGCTAATCTCCAACTCACTCTTTACACACCTCTCTCCACATACACATATACCCATGTTTTCTCTATTGCATATTTTTAATCCAGATACAAGCTTTCTACTAAAATATATAAAACAATGACTTCTAAGTACTAATTAATAGTTAATTATAGCGATTAATTACAAACTTACCAAATTTCAAAGATCCCCCCGGACCTACCTTTACATCTCGTCCACTAGTACACTTAAGTAGCATGGTCCTGATGTGTAAGGCATACGCTGCAACAGCACACTCCAACATTGGAGGGGCTTCACACAACTGTATGCATATGGAATGAATGTGAGTGCCATAATTAGCCTGTGAAATTTACACCGGCATAATACAGTATAATGTAGTATGATATGGTATAATATAGTATGGTATAGTATCGCCCGTCATATTGATGTAACATGCATGCTTGTTCGGCTTTACCCTCTAGTAAGCCTATCCCTCCTATGGTCTAATAACAATAGTAAGTATGTTATGGCAGGGTACTGGGTGGACCCTTACCAAATGGTCCCATAATACAAGCCAGTCTTCAGCTGATAAAACATCGGCCAGGCCACTGGTTAGCACACTACCTGCATATACCTATAGAGGTAAATGGGTAAGCCAGAATCCTGTATTGTCTATTATAATATGCTATCTGTAAGTGAGCACTATAACATATATTGGTTGTTGCAATACTTATCTGTCATGTATTAGGTTTATCCTATAGCGAAGACGACTTAATTATTAGGCATCCTATAGGATCTTGATTTACTGATTTGATTAAGTACCTTCAAGCTAACTTTAGCGTTAACGCGTTTGCCATGAGTACGTAAATAAAGTATAAATAGACCTACTGACCCCGGACTTCATGCAAGAGTTTTTATTTTTCTTCTAATTCTAGATTGCTTGTTGGAAGTAGTTGGGTTTATTACTCTCTAGGTAAAGTTAATTAAAATAGCTATGAAATGGTAGCTCACATTATCCAATGAATTGGGGTAAAAGTAGAATATAGTCGTCATGACCAAAAAGATTGGCTGGATGGAATGAAACAAGAGAGAGTGTACAAGAATGTGATAAATTGTGTAAGTTGTTAAATCAAATTAGTAATAAAAATATTTACTGGCAGATATGGTTTCGGTCTTTGAACACACAGTGGCATTGCAAACTAAAACTAATATCTCTCTAAAAGAAAACAAATATGAATAAAAGAACTAAAAAGAAGGGAAAAGGGGGTATAGTGCACCATAACCCCCTAGAATACAGTCTATTATAACGCCCTATAGAACAATGTACTATAAATCTCTAGAGCACAGTGTACTATAACCCCCTATAGAGTATAGTGTACTATAACCCCCTAGAGTATAATGTACTATAACCCCCTATAGAGTAT
>NAOQ01000006.1:324148-361098 GCA_002751075.1 Ichthyophonus hoferi
CTATTGCAACCAAAACCATCTGGGAAAATACGCTCAAAATATTCAGACTAAAACGTTTATTTCAGTTCATTTCCGCCAGTTGGTTTAGGGATTAATAAATATTAATGCACGTTAAATAGCTATCATCAACCATGTTCATATTAGTATACAAGCTTGAACCAAACAATGACCAAAAAGGGATATGAAATGAGAAAAGGAAAAAGGAGAAATATAAAAATTCAGAACCAGTCGGTACATTTTTTTATTGCAGTTATATCAAAGTAAGAATTTCTTGCACAGTATAATGTTATTAGCCATCTACATGTAGCATTTAACATGAGTTTAAGAGTGTTTCTTGTATGTGCATATAAGTAGTTGTAGCTATGTGTGTAGGGACAAATAGGTGTGGATATGTGTATTATTAATGAAATATATATATATATATGTAGGTATATATATATGTATGTATATATATATGCATGTATGGATGTACGTATATATGTATGTATGTATGCATGTATGTACGTGTGCACGTATATCTATATATAAGGGTGTTTGCGTATGAATGTATGTATATATACGTATATGATAGAGAAACATACTATTCCACAGACACCAGAGTGAACCCTGTGCAGTCCCTACAAAGACATAATCCCCTGTAGATGAACATGCCATGGATGTAGGAGATTGATTAACTTGATCCAAGACCTGCCAGCTACCTTGTCGTGTTAATACTTCTACTATAGCGGTAGAAATACAGGTACAAAATAACTGGGTTTATCTACCAGATAGGTATATAGTTCTCACTCCCCTATATTCCCCTCCTCTCCCACCCACACTTCTCTACCTCATCTCTTTCCTTTCTCATTCTATCCCAAGCCCTCGATGGTGTTGCCCCTCTCTCCCTTATCTATCACCAGGCAATGATCCTAACCCTTTTGGTTCCTTCAACAGATAGATGCCTTATATTTTTTACTAAAAATAGGATGGTGCAAAAAATTCTTTTCAATAATGTATGTATTTAAGGACAGAAAAGAACGAGATAGTGCAAGTAACTCGAACATACACATACATACAACATGGGAACCAATAAAAACATGCTAAAACAGGTAAGCTACAGTGCAACATATATGATATGGTTAAGAGTTCCTTTCCAAGTCCTCTGACAGCCTCATTAAGAAACAGAAAACCCCCCTTACAATATACGATACTAGTACTTAAGGTATAGTTTCAAAGCAAAAATAGAGATAATAATAGATGACCTATTATCCTCCAGATCAAAACAGTAGAGTTGACCAGTGGCGTCCAAAGCAAAGACCTTTGAAGCATGTTGACTATAGACCACAAAAGAAAACGGAACAGATATTGACCGAGTCTTTGCAGCTCGTGTCTGTGCAATCAAAAGCAACTTGCTATGCCCAAGAGGAAGGTCAGCTGCAATTATACAAATGTTCTTTGTAAAAATTGACAAGAAACTACTTTAAGTGCAGGTCTGTCGCTATTGGCCCTATCTTTCTAGCCTAGTAAAGTAATATATTAGCCATGTGACACAAAAGAAACCTATTGGGCTCTTACACAAGCATTAGGCTCCATAATCTAAAGACTAACCACAATCCTACATTATATTTAATTATACCTCCCAACCTAAGCTTAAAAAACTTGCAGATGCATGACTTTTGAATAAGAAAAGATAAACTGATGCCAATATAGATAACTATATGAGTGTATGGGGGTGGATACTATTCCTACCCACTGGCTGTCGGCTTAGGCTGCTGTTTCCAAAGCTGACCTTTGGGTACAGCTCGACCTAGAGTAAGGATAGCAGCCATAGCTTAGGGCAGGGCAGGCACCAAGCAACTAGTAATAGTAAGAGGTAAGTATATAACAATCTATGTAAATTGTTATTAATTGTTATATTGTCAATTGTTATTAATTGTTATAATGTTATTGCATTATTATTATTACATTATTATTATGTTATTATTATATTATGTATTTTTCACCACAGTGTAAGTGTTATTATAAACAATATATGGGGGTCAGGTCCTATTGGCTCATATAGTTTAACGTTGATTGGTTGTTTTGATCCTATAGATTTCTTATTGGTTATGACTGAAGATGCGCGGGAAAATAAAAATACAAGGTTTAATATAATAGTATAATAGTATAATAGAATTATAATGTAGTAGTATCATAATATAATAATATAATAGTTAATAGCATAACAATATAATGGCATAGTAATATAGTAGTATAATTGTATAATAATGTAACATAGCATCTAAAGGGTTATATGATAATATGATAAAATGCTATTGGCTCTCATGGTATAATATTACTACGTTAGATTACTTTGAGAAGGTGGGAACTTTACAAGAGCAGGCAAAACTAATATTGTGCTTGGTTACATTGGTACAATGCCAGCCAATAAATAAGCATTAATATAGCAATAAAATGAATATAATTCTAGGACAGAAACACGTTCAAGTAGGATATGTCAAGGATTAGTCAATGATATCCGACTTAAATATTTGCCAGTCTTAGATGTGGTTTTTGCTTTGGAATATAGACACAATAGCAATCCAGCACTGTAAAAAAATAACAACTTATTAATATAGCTTTGCTTTATAAAACATGTGGTGTATTCTTGGTAGTTACAACTGGGCTGAACTGCTGAAAGCAAAGAAAATTATACTCAGTCAATTTATTGGAATTCTTATATTTATAATTTCTCTCCGGTAGAAATTTGCCTAAACCTAATTTTTGCGTACTTTTTGGTTGTAACCTACAGTATTCGTGTTCTATAGCCTTTTAATAATATTAAAGAATGACATTTTCAATAATAAAGCATTGTAAATGAGTTTGACTAGACTTTTCTTGGTCAGGATGCAAGATAATATCATTTATATACAATACTATTATTATTACTACTATCCCTAAATTTTCAATGCATTGTCAATAAAACAAAAAGGGCAGAAACTAACCCAAAATGGACAAAAGTAGTTTGACGATATGATTACTATAAATTAACTTCCACTCTATACATAATCACTCTGCCAAAATTACATAAAATGTGAGGAAAGGTATACGTTCTTGACATGTTCAGCAACAATGATAGGTAAACCTTGCCGTGTCAATTATACTTATTTTTTATAATTGATTGGCTTTGATATTCATAGATATGACAATTCAACTTTTGATTATTATTTCCTGTCATACTGGAAGGCGTTGCACACTGGCATTGACACTCGCACAATTGGCCAACATTATAATTGATATTGTAGATACTGCACCGCTAATAGTAAAATAATGAATGAATAGTATTGTTGTTAATATCTGCGCCAAAACAATCTAGATATAAGGCAAGCATCATTTCAATTTCAAGATATCCTATATATCCCTAGCTATTATATTTGTGAATATGCATTGAAGCAATGACACGGAAGAGCGGCATGATTTTAAACATGGAATATTGGTCTATATAATATACTCCAGTGGCCTCATATTATCACAAGGTCTCTTAATTCAGTAGTATCATAAATTTACATAGTAGATGTTAAAGTAGGAATATTTAATTAATTTAGGTATTTATTTATATGGCTATAATCATTTAATATTATTAGCGATTTCCGGGTTCTATGTATAATATATACAATAGATATTTATGATAGGTGATAAGATAGGGTTGCTATATTTTATTACTCTTACAGCTGTGTATTCGTTTTTCATGTGTAGTTCTTATAAACATGGCGGTTATTCCAAATAAATTAATCCGAGGAAGAGGATATTGCGTAGTACAAATCATTGTTGATGCTAGGCGCATTCCAACGCCTCCTAGAAAAAAAAGAGTACACCCACCACATCTGCGGCTGCAGGCCAGCTACATCTTTACTGCACGTGATGTGCCAAACCATAATTATTGGTACGTCTGTAGCCTGAGAAAATGGATAGTGCAATCTATTGGTGTTAATTGGCAATTCAAAATGATCTATCAAAATTGAACCCACCAAAGGTAGAGGTCCTGCGACGATATAATATTTTGTTTTGAGTCTAGATAAGATAAATCATTGATTAAGATACGTCTAAACACCTCTTAATTTGGTATTTCCCCCCTTTCTAAACAAATACGGTTTGCAGGAATGCGTCTGTCTCTACTTATTATTCCCAATGGTAGACAATAGTTGTACCATATATTACACAACCACTGTAGCAATACGGATAGCAACATATCTAATGAAATGTCATACTTCTCAAAGACAACAGGTTATCACCAATAGGACACATTTACAAGTGCTTGCAATAATGACATACCAATTCATGTTAAGCCTAAATTATAATTGACTATTTGGCAAAAACAAGAATGAAGTAAGATAAATTCGAGTATTCGTGCAATGGTTGAGGGCCATTCTTACAGTTTGTCCTGTCTTTATGTGCTCTTGTTGTCATACACGCTAGTATCGGCCTATGTTACGTGTTTTATAAAAGTATTGAGTGTGTGTACGTACAGATTATGGGTAGGTTAGAAACGTCGCACTACTGAGAGTATGGGTTTAGTTAATTAGTAGCAATGGCCTTTACGTTAGTCCATTATTTTAGCGGCGCGACACTTATTTTTAGATTTTTTTATCGCGGTTAACACTTTAACACTTCTATATTAACAATTATAGTGATTTGTCCGAAGTTTATCTAGGGTATTTCATTTTAATGCTTGTTTGGCAATAATAAATATTAGAGAACCAATCTAGTTTTAAGTTAAGTGTTCGGGATAGTAACTGGTGCTCCGTACGCATTGGTTAAACCTCAAACTGGCTCATTGGAAAAACTCGTATGATATATAAAATAAGAGGTGCTATGATGGCATATGAACATTCTCTTACAAAGTGAAAATAAGCTTCAAGTCCATTTGCTTAGCTTATTTTTTGGAACTATATTAAGTAACTGTTGACCAGTCATTTCAACCCCAACTGTATAACAAAATCTCTAGTCTGTATTAAGGACCGGAAATTCTCGACATACATAAATGCTGTTTAAAACACATTAAAAATCTTCACATCTTATTATTAAGGTATGACTAAGACCCGAATGTCAAGTTTTCTGAAGACGACATTTTATTAAAGCACAGACTATTATTTATTATTTACTCCCATCACCAGTGCCTGCCTGGTCTATGAGTCTATGAGAATCGACAGGAAAATGAGAAATACATTTCCTTCCTACTCAGAAGTATCTACCACTTCTGACACCAATTTACCCAATGAGACTCCCCACTCTCAGCAGATATAAAATCTTGACTCTACCTCTATCTCTAAAAACCTATTTATATCGACAAACTCGGAAGACTTAACCTCTTTTGATCCACTTCATGACAGCTGCTCTGCAGCTAGCATGTATATTTTTGTTTTATTGACAACCTTACTTTCAATCACCTAGGTTTTAGTTTTGAGGACATCCCTTGGTGCTAGTAGATTTATCCTGGTGATACCTTATGACATCACTGAATCATATTGGCCGATGTATTCTGATCATTCTCTTCCCTTAAGTTCAAAGACACTCTTCGCTAAACTCTTCTTCCCTGTTCTATGCCATCCATCTATTACTTATGGCTAACCTTTCAATGTGTTAGGAATAATAAGTAGAGACAGAAGCGTTCCTGTAACTTATATTCGTTTAGAAGGAGAGATAAGCCCAAATTAAGGGGCGTTTTAACGTATCCCTTTCTGTGATATTACTAACGAGCCTGACTCATATTGTGAAATGATAATACCGGATCATTTATCTTACTAATGGGTCAGACTTAAATCTATGCGCGGTATCGGTACTTTCCCGGTTTCCAGAGATACTGGGATAACGGGATATAAAAGAGAAAGGGATACCAAATAAAAAAAGACAGTTTTTCTTTATAAACAGTCATTGATTATTTGAATTTCTTGGCCTCCAGTAGAACTAGTGTTTATTCGACTTTTATCATAGATATAAGTTGACACTTTCCGTACACGGAGTACAAATATGCTAAGACATTTTTATAAATAAATAAGTCGGCAGGACTTGTCTGAGACAGGATACCTAATCAGCGAGTTATCTTATCTAAACCCAAAACACGTGGTCTGAAATAGCTTATTATATAATTGCAGGACCTCCTCTACCATTGGCTAGTTTAATTTTGATGGATCATATTGGATTGCCATTTAGTACCGATGGATTGCACTAACTCTTTTTCCATGCGATATATACGTAATAATAATCGCTAATAATAGTAGTGTAGTTTTTTTCTTCTTTTTTTTTCAAGCAAACTGTGGGATCTTCTTCTTGTTGTGTACTCAATTGTAGTAATTATAGGGTCAGTCTTGTTCTTTCCCCAAGGAGACATTGTCTTAGATCCCAATGTTAAGCCTTTAATTACAGTTTCTGTTAATAGGCACTCTGCAACTACTGCTAATACTTATTATACTTATACCTGAATACTTAAGAAAAGAAGCCCAAAGAACGCCGCTCCGCCTGCCGATCTCTCTCGTAGGGTTTTTCCTACTCTGGAAATTGAGGATAAGGGCACCACCACCACCATCCCCACCCCCACCACCACTACTGCTACCGTTTACAAAGGAATTGCATGCCCATTTTCAAATGCTAAATGCACTTCAAAGCCTACTGTGGAACACTTCTGTTATAAAATAGAGCTTAGCAAGTGCAATCCTGGTCTCTATATTCTCCTTCGTTGGTCTTACATCGCCGAATATAATCTTGTTTCTGGTATTATTACTTATCAACATTACAGCGACGCTATTATACCTATAAACTAACAGCCAATAACACTCCTACTGGAATGTCAAGATCCCGCATTGGTCCCATCCAGTCCACTTGTTTTTGGACTGCTCATGTATACGAATTGTGGTCAAGAAACCTGTCTGACCAAACTATGCTAGTACACCTTATGCTTTAGGCAATTGTATCATGACAAGAAAGAAAAGGGATACTATCTTAGCTGGTCTTCAAAGTATTTAGAGGGGTTTGGGTATAAAGAAACGCGCAATCTCACCAGGCCTAGCGGTTGAGTATGGTATTAAGTTTAAAACATTTATTTTCTTAATTTTTTTATCTTCATGATATAAATATCCATCCATATAGTGCTTGTATATCCATTGAAAAAAAGCAATTATTTTGACTCCCTTCCCAATTTGTTTTAGCTATCTTGTTAAATTCTTCATGCAAGTAATTTACCAGTATAGTTTGAGTGTCTAGCAGATTGAGCGTGGATCTAGATAGCTATATTTGTCATAACGATGACAGCGTATGTTGTCCAAGCCCCCTATCATAGAGAAGACACTTCTCTTACAATCGGAAAATAACATACAGTATACAATATTGAAACATGGGGTGTAGGGGTGACGGGCTAGATCGCTAGATGTTGGTAGGTGGCATTGATCATCAGCCCATTACTAGGAAGTTAAAGTCGTAATACATTTAGTTCATAGAAGAAAAAGAATACTTTATGGATATAATAGTAGTAATAAGACATTTTAAATATCGATAGTTGTAAATTCATTTGAAAAGATCACAGGAGGATCCAATAGGCTTCAGACAGAGTACTGGGGTTAAGCAATCGTGGTCGATAAATATAGTGTGATAGATCACCACACGGACTATATTGTGTGAGATAAGTTAAGACAGCCATTCAAGATAGATCAATTGGTAGGATCGGAAAACACGCTAATGGAGATATGGAGATAGATAATATTCAACTAGGAGCGCATCAGGTTTACATTCATTATTTGACCAAGCTTGATAATAGTAGCTATATCCAATATATATATATATATATACTTTGCTATATTGATGTCTCCAGATGGCCAAGTTTGATGACACGGAAGAATACCAAATTCTCAATCACACCCCCAAGACTCGTTTGGAATCTGATATTTCTATGTATACACGCATGAGCAAGTACCCAAACATAGATAAATAAATACCCTACATTATATGTACACATATCTGTTAATTTATGAGACTGAATAGAGAATACTCACCTCGGAATGCTAATTTCCCAGTAATGTTTTTTTTTAAAATGCAAAAATAGAACGGCTCCTACTATGCTATATTCTAGATTCGAAAGCATGATACAATTGAATTTCATTTGTCTGACACTCCCAATCCCCAATCTAAGAGTCTCAATGACTTGTCGTTTATTGACGACAATTAACAAATAGAGGTTGGTAATATCGATACTAGTTTGATTATCAGTATTTTTTTCATTGTCTTTTTTTATGAAAAAGACATTAAAAAAACCCTTTATTGCTTTTTAGTTTAACGAACTGTTTCAACTGGTGCAATTCAAAGCACCTCCTTGATATTTGAATATTGTTTTATGGTATAAACTTTCATATATATTGGACGCTTTTTAACCCTTTGTAAGCTGTGCCACTTATTGTTAAGAAATTGTCGGCCACTTCCCCAAAAAAAAATGAGAAAATATATAAACGGCAACAAAAAATATGATTAGCCTAAATGGATTATTGACATCCCTTTCCTGTCCAGGCATTGAAAATAAACGATGAAATTTAACCAATTATAGTTGCTGCAATAAAGCTACGGACGGATTGGACGATTAGAAATATATTATGTAACATTGTCATTAAAATTTTAAGTTATTAATACATTGAGGACCAGTATAAAATCGTGAAGTCATTTTTAAAAAATAGAAGCAAAAAAATGTAACAAATAAAAAAAATGAAAAGTTCAAAATCCCATTGTATGAATTGGACTTGTATTGTTAAAAGGCGCATACTAAGTCCTCTGTGTCACTTTTTATTAGTATTGCGTTAAGATGCTTTGTGCTACGTCGTTAGATTTTCTAATCCAATCAATTGAATTATCATTATTATTAAAAGGCTGAAAATTTAATTGATATTAGTGACTGAATACAAAGAGGTGCCTAAAATGGTAGCTTGCATTTCAAAATAGAATGATTCGATTTTTAAGATTTTTTCAAGTAAATAAATGGAGGAAATATAATAGTTAGATATTTTTATTTGGGTAACTGGATAATTACATTAAAAAAAGCAATAGTGGGTTTGCAGCAAATTGCCAAGGCTGTGCTTCATGCGACATCATCGACATTATTAGTAATTTACCGAACACAACCCCCTGAATCTGATACACTGCATCCAATAGCTGAGCGCTATAAAGCTGTATAAGTTTCTCACCTCAGTCCAATGACATTTATTGGTTTATTCCGAACTAAATGCTTAATTGGAATAATCGGATCCCAAGGTGGGACTAGGTATGGAAGGAGGTATGTGGATTATGGAATAGCGTGATTGTATCAACGTAAAATATCATTAGTTAATGATATCGGGCACCTATTTATGTACCATCAGTGCTGGGTACAGTTATAGTTAATATTTCTTACTGGTAAATAGTTTGATACTTATGCTTATTTTTTATGTTACTTTGATATTACAATAATAGAGCTTAATAGCTTATAGTTTTTTTTTGGTTTTACCTGTTTCCACCTACCTTTCTATTCTTTATAGCAATTAAATATGGGTACTTATGCAAGGAGAGAGCTCCAGGGACAGTTGTATTCTTCGCATTACTCTATTTTACACCCCAAAAGTATATTTAACTTTGAGTATTTAATTACACACTTTTTGTTGACCATGAGTTCTACAGGAGAATGGGGGCAGCCGAGTCTTACATCGTGTACGAAGAAGAGCAGGAGGACCCTGCGTCCAAGGTGCCCGAAGATAGTTTTAATGATGCTAGCGAGAGTGAAAGGTCCGAGAACGATAGCGAATTTTATGATGCTGTTTCTATGCAGTCCGAGAGATCGGGCTCAAAAATAACTGCTACAAAATGTCCGATAACAAGTTCGGCTGTGGTCATTAATGATTTTAAATTCTTTGACAACAAAAGGAAGGTCGAATATCTTAATGACGGTAATATTTATATTTTGTTTTTATCTGTGAATATTTTAAACAAAAATCCCCATCGTCTGATACTGGTCAACACCACTCTTTTTTCCTTTATTTATTTTTGAATCATCCATAGTCACGTGTATGTATACCTAAGTGAGTTTTTTATATTCGAGATGGAGACAGCATCTATTTTCCATTTTATAATTTTTAGTTTCCTCAATTCCATCTTTAACACTTTTCTAGTAAACTCTCTTATGTTGTACACAGATTCTAAACTATTTGATTAATTATCATTTAATTTTTTTGCAACATCGTGTGCAAAGACAGGATTATATCAATAGTTGTCATATAATAACATCGTTGTGACAGAGTATTTTAAGAGTAACACTATTTTTTATTATTTTTTATTGTGCAGTTGTGACCGTGCGTTCTTTTTGTACATACCTCGATAAGTCACCTCGCCTATTCACTCCTTTGCTATATATAGACAATTCCTGTTATCATTCCACACCAGCCTAGTAGCCCAGAGTTTTTGCCTTTTATATGCTGGATGATTGAACAAACATTCATATTCTTCTTCCTCTTTTGCCAAATGTTTTACTTTTATTTGTACAGTAGACAACGGTGCAATGTATTGTGTGTTTTTTGTGCTCTTGTGCTTATCTATGCATGTGGGTATCTCAGGCTGCGCTCTGTTCTCACTGTGCTGTCGGGTGGGCGATGTTCTCAACCCCGAGGAGAAAAAGCTTGTTGACCTCATGGTCAACCTAAGCCAGTACGAGAACGAAGAGGAGACTAACAATGTGCCGCACTGCAACATCTATGATGATGCCGATGCCGCCCAGTACACCATCATTTTAACTAAGGTGTGGGCCTGGAGGGTTGTTAAGGGTGGAGGGCTTTTAGTCAACAATGTTGCAACTGGCGTTCTCTCATTTATACTATACCATCCTCTTCACTTCTTTCCTCTAGTCTTCCAAATTGATTCTATGTACAGATTGTATGCCAGTTATATATGCCGTCCTTTAATTTTTCTCTGTATCTCTCCATTTTTCCATCTTTCCTCTTTCCTCACTTCTGCTCCATTTCTTCTTATGAATGTGGTTAACTAGTCCCTTTCTTTTCTTTTTTTTTTTTTCTTTTTTTTTTACTATCATTGTCTCCTTGAATACATACATTTTATTTACAATATCTATGATGTGTCATTGGTCAAAGTCTATGGTGTTGAACCATTGATTTAGCACTACACAATACGACACTTTCCCTAGTTGTAACTTATAGATATATATCTTTCTTGTATAGGTATCCTACCTACTACCCGGTGTCAAACTGGACGAGCTCACCCCCGAATTAGTGGCTTCCACCGAGTACCAGACCAAATGTGTGCCAGGAGACCCATATGTGTGGCCTGATATGCCTAACAATAAGACCTTCCGTATCACTAAAACAATTGTACCTTGGATCTACAATATCACTATCCAGCTCACTGCCTCAGTGCTGGCTCCAGAGAAGCTGCCTCCTCTTACTCAGGTGAGTCCCTGGGAGGCGGTGATGTAGACATGGTCAGCTTGGTTGACTGGTTTTTTTGAGCATTATTTTATTATTGTCACATAAAGCCTTACACGATTCTCTAGTTGACCCGGTTGGGTTCTTGGTATTTCTGTCTCTTTCGTTATAGCATCTATATTATTGTAGTTTTTTCTTTTGCCCTGTTTTTTTCTTCTGTATATTCTGTTTCCATCTATTTGGTGTCTCTTTTTTTCTGTTTAATTCTGTTGCTTTACTCTTTTACTCTAAATAAAATTAAGATTTCTTACCTACAATATTGATACACTCAGTAAATGAGTATTTAATTTGAAGCACATACACACCAGTGTAATATCCATCCCACGGCATTGTTATTCACCTAACACAGTACATACAAACATGAGTACTCAATCTTTCTGCACCACTATTTTCTATTTCTGCACTATGCAAAAATATAGCTTTTTCACTAATAGCATCCTGTTTTTTTCTTTTCACATTTTGTGTAGTGCCATGCTATTAGTATGGCCTGAATTTGTTTATGCTCTGTATACGCTTCTACAGCCAAGATTATAAATATATGTTTTTTTTTTGTTATATAAGGGAATGGGAGCTAATGTGTATTTGATTCACTATCGAGATGGCTTCTAATAATACGTTTCACAGTTTGATGATTTACCTATTCACAAAGCCATTTTGTTGGAGAGGACAAAGCGTAACCCAACTGTGGTGGACGCCACCCGTAAGGCTAAGAGCTTGTTGTGCTACACCGAGGTGGAGGGAGGTATTCTCGTCACTCATGTGACAGCTATTCTCAACACATTTGTTCCCTCTTTCCTCACCTACTACATTGACAGCCTGGGTAATTTCGGCTGCAGAGAGAGTGCTGCCACTGCACGCCTCACTCGTCAGTTCCTCTTGGACAATCAAAAGAAATGATTAAGTATGTTTTTTGTCTCGTATGTATTTTGACATCTGCCTTTTCAAAGCCTTAAGATGTTTTTTTTTTGACGAATTGTACCTAGATTATAATATGATTATGTTGTAGAACTACTGTTGTCTAATTAAAAGACTGAGGCTTGTGTTGCATGTTACAAATTCTGTTGTTTTGTGTATGTTATGGTATATGTAGATGTTTAGAACCGTGTATCACCCGCGATTCAGGTGATAAATAAGCTTAACTGAAGAACACATTGATGATATGCCCATCAAACCATGTATGTGTGGAGCATATTACAGTGGCCCCCAATATGTTAGTAATGGAAATATTCGAAATATTCTTGTTTCATAATACCAGGCACCCGAGGGGCCCGGGATTGATTTGTGGAGGATAATAAGGATGAAATAATAAAGAAATGATGAAAAAAAAATCTATCGCGTCTTGTATAATGTAAGCTTGTTTTAACTTGTATTCTGTAATACATGTACAAACAATCCTGTTGGCATATTGTGTTCATTTAATGTGATGGGGCAATATAATATGTAGGAAATTTGAAGTCTTGACAATGCGCCTTTCATTTCTTGATTGGTCGTAAGGTCATCAGGAAACAATGACATGATTTTTTGCAATTAAGATATGTCCCAATCTTAATCAAATAGCATTCTATTAGCACAATAGTTTTGTATGTCGAGTCTTTTTCTTGGAGAAACTATGCAATAAACTACTCATTGTACAGTTAATATATATATATATATATTCCAAATCAAGCACTATGGTGGTTCAAAAACCAGCACAATCATCTTTACAATTAGCAATTGAATATATAACTAGACTAAAAGTAACTACTACTTTTCTATGAATTTACAGTAATCATATAAGTGATGTTTGCATTATAGTTTCAGGGTGGATAACTTGATAAGTTTATCAAGATTATTACGTATAACTATACCAAAAACAGTACGGAGATATGTGGTATGAACCTAGTTAGAAAATTCAATAGTCCTTTTTTTTATAGAACAGGCTGGCTAAGCAAGTTAATGTAATCTTGATTTTTATTAAAAACTGTAGCAGGGAAACACTTCTCAAGCCATCTTAGACGTCGCCATTTAAAGAGAAGCTCCACTTCAATCCTGACGAATGCAATATGGGTACCCAGTCCCTTAATAAAAAGAAACATACGTTTATGCTATCATGTTTTTGGTTTTTGTGTTGTGAATGGCCAATGGAATCATCAATTGTAATCTAATTCTAGGTACATGTTACTAAGTTATTGATGGGACAGGTTAGCTCTAACAGATTAGTTGAAATACTATTTATCCACATACATTCCAAGGCTGTTTACTATATCATTGCAATCACAGTTAAAGCTATTCATGATATGAATATACTAATATTTCTTTTACACTAATATAACATATATATATATGATGCAATCCATCAGTGATTAGCTATAAATAATCAGTAAAATAAAGTGTAATCGAGGCTGTTACAAGATCGTTAACTGCGAATGAACTAAGCCAAAGGTGCCATATGTGCTTTCGTATTGGCTAAAAGTCTTTTGTGTTTGTAAACACATCTTCAATTGGTTAGACCTGTCTCATAGTTTGGCCAAATTCCTGGTAACAAGCGGTGATGCAATGATCAGTTTTATGTTAGTTATTGTTCTCAGATAAGTAAATTGATTTGTCAATGCAAAGTATGCGGCATGTTACATCAATGAGGAAATTGATTAATTTTTCATCTAAAATGAAGTCACAATAATGTTTGAGTATCGAGGTAAGATAAGACGATTCCAGTGGGTCTCTGAAAATCTTTACATACAAAACTTGGCGTTCATTTATTATTCGTTAGGTTAAATTGATTTGTCGACACATTATAGTATAAGATTATAAGATTATCGAGCCAAGATCGGACAATTAATTCTATTGAGCCTCAATGATTTTTTTTTAAGTTAATTGTCTTAACCAGTAAGGATTGTTACAATCGGTCCAATCTACATTCATGAACACAGCTAAGCGGGTGTTAACCAAAATTAACATCAAGCAAAGGTCGGGAAAGTATGAAAGAAACAAAAACAACTAATAATGAACACTGTTCTCAGTCGTCAATATTTACTGTTCAATTTATGTACTTCATGTTTTTCATATTATGTCTATAGTTATCAAAAAGTTGAAAGAGATAATCCAGATATTTTACTAAAAGGCCAGCTAGCTGAGTCTGGTGTTGATTCTTCTGATAGTAATAATTCCATAGCTAGTTATGAATATCCCACTGAACTCAAAATCAACAATACTTTAATTCATTGAGCAGTAATATAAAAATGAATGCTGGCGTAGTCAGCTAGCTTACTTATACGACAATCCAGGTCTCTACAGATATTCGGTAATAGAAAGGAAAATGAAAATCTGATGCTCTCCAATACGATTGCACCCTTTTTAAAATAGGCGAATTATTTAGCCAGAAATACTATCTAAGGTCTAAGTTAGGTTCAAGGTTAGGTTTTAGAGTTTGGGTCCTAGAATATGGTTAGAAAGTATTGAATCTCTTTTAGAAAAGCAGGGGTTTGGAGGTGGCAGTCCCCGAGAGAAAAATAAGTTAAAAAATAGTTTCAAACGGGAACGAAATCGCAGTTTCCGTGTTATTTCTAATTTGTTTTACCGCGCTCTGATCCCGTTTTCAACTCACACTTCTGTTTACTTTTACACTTCATTTCACCGCCAGTGCCAACTTTTGGGTTAACACCCGTATAGCTAAGTTTAATAACCTAAATGGGGCCAGTTATAAATATCTGTTGTATTTCCTTATATAGCTCATTGGTTAATTCAATATATGCAAATTATGCATCAATAAATCAATTATAACTACATGTTCGTTCGGAGTTAGCGATATTGTAACACTTCGTGGCAAGGACATATCAGCTTGATACTGCAGAATTCAAAAAATCTAACGAGTTCAATACTGTATGGTTCGTGTACCCACATTAGGTAATTTTGTAAAAGTGGCTAGGGTGCTGCACCCTAAATATCAAGTATATGTAAATCACTATGCAAGGTAGAACGAGAGATGTCTAAACATTTTCGAGTACAGCTATGTTAGAAGCAGAACCTTAATAAAATGTACTACATTAGCATAATCTTATTTTGAGACATGTTAAATGTATATGGTGAGAAAATAATTGGACCATCCATCTTGATACAGTTGACAATTGTGAATAACATTTGAACCCAGGCTTCACTAGTTGGGGTACTTGTATATGAAAATATCATAAATAAATCTGATATCCATGCTTTTTAAGGAGTTTATAAATTTTGTCGATGTCCAAGCATAAATTAGATTTTTCCGGAACTATTTTACATGCTTACTTCCTATGCCAGTCCAGGCCCTCTATTGTGAAATATTTAACAACCCCAAAGACACCTTAGCCATGATTTCTAATTAGCATTATGGAAATGAAAAAAACTCCAATTATGACATTAAAACACATCAGTCATCATAACTCGAAGACCATTTTCTTTTAGAGTATAGGTTAGGTTTAATTAACATGTTTATTAACACGTTGTCAATTAGCATTTTGACTGTTCAGATGGGCTTTTGTCATAGTCCAGGTAAATGGAGAATCATTCCTTCAAGCTTGACATTGATGCAAAGCTATTGTTGGAGGTTGAATCAAAATTGAAGTCTGCAGGAGAGGAGTGTTGTTAGGCTGATCATGAGCGGTTGAGTCTTCTGAATCTGTTAGAGGGAATATTTTAATTTTTTTATTTATTTTTGCAGAGCATGCCCAAGTGATGGGAATTAGCAATAACTGAGTGTTGGACTGGTATAATGTTTTAAAAAAGTAACGTTCTGGCTTCCAATCATTTAGAATAACAAAGCAACTTTTATTCTAAGTCAAACAATGTTTATTTACAAGTATAATTTTTAGTCTTTAATAAAGTCCTGAATTTTGGTTATATAGTTTTGGTGCATGTAACTAACCAGTTCGTTGCTTATAGTCCTAACAGCCAAGTTATTCATTAGACTTGAAATTATGTCCGCCTTTATTCGGGTACCATTGTGTATGCAGTACCTCTTGCTACACTTTTACTTTCTTCTAGTTAACTTATAATTAGATTAGTTTCCAAACATCTATTTCTGTATGCCCACAATAAAAATAAAATTCCTAAGTTTAAATTCCATACAAATCATTATGCTGATTTCTAGTGTCAACGTATGATGAAAATCTAACTGTGCTAAAGTATCTATTAATAAGTGTCGCATTGTTAAAATAATCAACTTTAGGTAAAGATCATAACTGCTAATTAACTAGACCCCTATTCTAAATAGTGTTGTGTTTCTAACCTACTCAGTTCTATACATATTTATAATACTTACAAAATATATAAAAACATATGCCTATACCGGCTTTTACGGCAACAGTTGTACGTTTGAAGTTACAGTCATTGAAAATTACTTAACAAATTGAAATATATATTTTGTTGTGTTTCACTGAGTAGCAGATTAGCCAATAACTGCATTGTTTTGAGGGGTCACAGAATAAATGTGTTAACTTGGCTCAAACTCACTAAAATATTAGTAAATACATAGTGCATAATTTAATTAAATTTCAATAGATTAGATTTGTTTTATAAATCAAATTAATTGTAAAGTATCCTTAAATTTATTAAATTAATGTACGACAAATATAAATGCAAATAGTAAAGCAAAAATTGTTGTTGAAAACGTGGATAACCATGAAACTTACTAATTAACAACAATTGCTAATAAAATCCTATTGCACGTAACTTCCAGCACCTCTTATTTCGCATTGGTGGAAAAAAGATGGCTTGGATTTTTTCTAGTTAAACTACAGCCCTTTTATTGGTCGTATAAATATAGTTAAATGGCTATAAATAACGACTTATAATCTTTATACCTTCCATATATGGCTGTAGATTATGCAATCGCCAGGGAGATCTCGTTTCCCTTTGTAGTGCGATGGAAATAAATATCTTTAGCTGCGTATAATAAATATCTTCAGCTGCGTATAATAAATATAGACAGTAGGATAGTAGGGCTTTTTCCCAAACCAGCCAAGAGTCCTAAGACTAGTTACTGTGCACAACACAGGTTGAACGTAGAATTATATACACTATTATAGTTGGGGTGGAGTGGTAATTATTAGTAAGGCAGTCACACCACCAACATGCCGGTGTCTCTCGATAAAAGAAGTGTTCTAGGTAAGTACTTGTAAGATTTTATATAGTACCAAGGCGTAGGGTAAAAATTGCAATGTATAAGAGAGAGAATATTACACAGAGGAAAAGAACAGAAATGAGAGAGAGAGGTTGCGGAATAAACAACACATAAGTATGCATACATAGCAAGAGTGCAAGACAGACTCTAGATTGAACAAGTAGCGGTATTTTGCTTTAAGCAACGATAAATAGGCAGACCTGCTCAGTCATATACACAAACTTTATACTCATCCTTTTACTTCATCTATACAATTATCTGATTGTCTTTAGACCCTTCACACTATCCTTTCACACCTCTTTATGACCTACTGGTAATCATTCTTTGTGGGGGGTGCTCTTGGTGATGGTCCTATAAACAGATCTAGACTCTCGTCACCAACAGAAGCTGTTGATAGAAGGATGGGAGGAAAAATTTGAACCCCAAAGTTTTACATCACCAAACCCAAGGTAAGGGCCATACTACCATCAGAGTTAGGCAGTCTCTATCAACTCTGCTTATATATATATATATATATGTATATATATACCATATTGTATAGGGAAGAAGAGGTGGTTGGATGGGTTAGAATAATATGGGCTCCATGGCGTGTACAACATTGACCATCTCCTCATTTCTAGCCCCAAAATGTCAGGCTCTCCTACGTCCTTTTCACCTCGTCTTCCTTCAATGCCAAAAACATTTTTTTCACATCAGGATGACCTTATCGCTGTTACAGCCCCAGAAAGGTAAGAGGGCTTATTACCTCGTGCTCACAGGGGCATATGCATTTCTATAACATTACCAGGAATCACATCCACCTCCCCACAGGGAAGTTTTCTCCTAGTCTTAGGGGTATACATTTAGTACATAAATACAAATAAACATCTAGAAGGGCACTCGCACAAATATATACGTATATAACTTGATATATAGCTGCCTATAATTACTCAAATATACTTACAGTTACTTCATTACCTATATCCATACTTTTATACAAGTACATAACATGAAAATATAATAATATACAAGCCTACACATATATGCATCAACTCAAATTTAAAAGTATATTGGTTGCCATGACCTATGTTATAATGAACTGTAGAGCCTAATCGTATTGCGAGAGTGCCTGTATATTTTAACCTAATGTCTTACTTGACTAGATTTAGTATAACAAGTTTATTTAGCACTGGAGTATGTATTACCTCGGTGAGAAAACAAACTTTTAATTTTATAGCTATTTTTAAAATATTGTTTTGTTGGTCTAATAGTGTATGATCAGTGTTGTATTTCTTTATATTGAGGGAGAAACAGGTCCCAAGCAGCCGAATGATTGGTACATATATACACAGTACAGGATAATTGGCTGGAGGTGCATTAAGATGGGGTTTATGGTGTGATCTTCTACCAATCATATCGTAGATAGTGTAAATGCAGGGGCGTAGTATCATAGTTGATTTATATAAAATGTAAAATATGAAATATGAAGTACAACATAAACAATATACAATATAAAATATTGAATATACAGTATAGCATATACAAGATACAACATATAACATGCAACATAAAATCTACAATGCACAATCTAAAATATAAAATATAAAGCGCCCTCTCTATTGGTAGCTGTCATTAGTGTAGATTGACCACAATGTACATGACCCACTAGGTGATCACTACTGGCCTCCTGTTTTATAAGGAACTACCCAATGGAGACCTATCATTGTTTTGTATTTATACAATACAGTGTTGCAACCTGCTCCTTTATACTCGGGATCTACCACTTTATTGGCCAATATCACACCACCTACAATTTGTTTATATTAACTTTTTTTATTGAAGTATTTTGGCTATCATAGGCCATCTATAATTATTACCCCAATCTGGCTTCCTGGTAGGTCAGATATATAGTTATATATGTCTCAGGTAGATGGATTAGACTTAGGATTGGATTAGTTGGCCATGGGTGGAGGTAGTCTTGATATAGATGGTTGAGGTATTGATTGGAAGAGCCACACCTAGACCTAGGAGGGTTTCAGTGCCCACCTTGTATGACTCAAGATATGGGATAATGATAACTAAGACCCTTGCTATTCTAACACCGTCCCCACTTCCCATCCCATACAATCTATCTCTCCCCAGCCCGGATAGTACAGATCATATTCAGTCTAGTAATACTCGGAGGCCATCTGCCTTACATTCCTCTAGTTTCCTTCGCACCGCAAGCTCGCCATCATTACGCCGTCCCCCCAATCTGGTAAGTTGAAGGACTTTGAAGTGACGTCATAACATGACAATGTACTCATGCCGTACCTAATCGATACGCTCCTTTACCTACCCTCCTCCACTTCGCCTCGCCTATCTCCCTTCCCCTACCCCTCCTCTACTGCTCATCCACCTTTACCTCTCTACCTTCCTGTACCTATTCTTTTGTTATTAATGTGTTAATATTTAAATGCAATCAAAACAAGAGTGCTATTTTTTTCCTTCTCTCCAATTATTATTATAGACGTAGATAAACATGTGGGCATTACACTAGTGCGTTCTGCCAATTATGTGAGCTATAATGGCATAACTCTACTCAATAGCAACATGCCTATATGAGGTTATTGTGACCAATTTAAGGTAAAATGGCTTAGACCCTACCATACATGAATTACGTATAGTTTCTCCGATCTACAGCATTACAACCTCTTGCCCTCATACCCAATGAAATACAGCATTTTAGTTTTACATCAATGCTACCAGTTTGGACTTCATTATTAAAAAACCCCCAAAAAAGTTACCCCATGTATGGCTCACATTAATTCCTGGACCAATCAATTCATGAGACCATACAAAGTGGAAAATAATTAATTATTGTCAGCCAATAAAATCTGTCAGTGTTCATTAGTGGTTGGTCTTCCATAGTTTTTAAAGTATTTTTTGGATCCCATGAGATCGCACGAGACACGATCGATAAAGGTTGCGCCATTTGATAGGCTAAATTGGGTGATAGATAACGAGGGCTATTGGTACTTAGCCACAACATTTATTATTTGTCTAATTACATGTAATATTTTTAAATGAAACCCGGCATGCTGTTGCTTTATTGGCCAGGCCAGTCTTATAACAAATTATTAATAACTTGATTAAACGGGGTAGAATAAGATGTCTTAAAGAGGCAATCTACCAGTGCATTAATCGCATGTCTATCCAATTATCTACATGCAAACACATGGGCACATTCATAAACGCCAATGCGAATAATGGCATGTGAGAATATTATAATCTTTAATAGGTTGTTGAACTGTGGTAGTACATGAGTTCTCTTAATCTGCCTCTCTATCACCTACCCTACCTTACTCTCTTTACATTTGTCAACACCATACGGGTCCACCCTTCACTTCCTAATATTGTCTAATGTGTACCAGTTTTAAGATACTACCACGAGTCTTTTATTTACTTTTGTCCTGCAATATCACTCTTACTGTCTCACGCTCTCGTCTCCCTTGTGTAACTATATGTACTTGTAATATAGGCTGGATGTATGTTATGCTATAGTACACACCTTGTTATGCTATCCTTCCTTATATACAGCCCTGTACCTACCGCCCCTCCGACTATTTGGTCATGCCTATATAAGGCGATTGTCTTACTCCACATGATAGTTGGGCCTTTTTGATTACATATCTCTTTTCTCTCCCTCTCTATCACCCTGCTACTTCATGACTTTTAGCCAGTATACATCACTAATGATTACGCGGTGCAGAAGGATTCGTTTGACGATATATGCAATCCGTTCGATGATGATGCATTTGACCCCGAACAGGCCTATAGGTGGGTGGGAAGGGGGTGAGATAGGAGATGGAATAGGAGAAACAGTGGGATCAGGGGTTGTGTGCTTGACTCTAACATGGTATATAACTAGTATTTAATATTCCAAGTTTATGGGAGATCTGTGTACCCTGACAAGAGATTGTACCGTGTAAGGGGCCACCTGGTTGGATGTAGACTCCGTCTAATCATTGCATAGCCATGTGTACGTTGCCTTTACTCTATTTATAACCATATTAAATTTCTAAACCAATGGTAATTATTGTATAAATAGATCACATTACTACTCAATAGCTGGAATGAAAGCACACATTGACGTCAGGCTATATATATATATATGTCTCGACTCCTTGTAGGCTTGGGGCATAAAGAGTAGGCTATCTCATTACACCTTACCATGCATGTATATACACCTTCTTCTCTATCTATATCTATCCTAACAAGATAGTAAAGGTATGCAGGGCCTATCTAATACTCTAGTTCGGTTAGAATTTTATAGGCTTAAGACAAGGTACTAAGAGGACGATCACTAGGACTGTATTGATTGCATTATTATTTTAATGGCTCCAGCCGACCAATCAATTAGCATACCTTTTAGCTTCTTCTGAAAATAAATATCCAACATTTATTGACGGACAGAGAGAGAGAGGGTTGTGTATGTGACCTTTACAATTGGTAGGTATGATCATCTAGGTTAACATGTTTGTGAGGCTATTGGTGGCTTCTAACAATATCTAACACATGGTTGGCTATGGCTATACTTTAATACGTGCGGCCTAACCAATTGTCGGTCCCTACATGATGAGATGATCCCCATAGACTGACTCTAAGAGAAATTTTACAGAAAAGAGAATATGGGGGTCTCCACATTTGAACTTTTACAACGCGAAATAGGGCAATTAAAAGGTAAATATTGGCTATAGATCAGGCACCACGTGGGTCATTTTGATTGATTCTTCTCCCTCCTTTACTCTCTTCTTTTTCTATTGACTAGTCATTGAAGGCCATCCACATATCATTGTATATTTTAAATATTCTACGACCTACACATGACCCAACCCACTCTATATCTATCCCTTATTAGGCTATACCTTTTAATATATGTGGCCCTGTATACCAACTTTGTCTTTGCGACAGCCTTCCCTTTCGTCCCCCCTTGCCACCCTCATTCCTTCCCTCTCTCTTTCCTTCTCTCTTTTACTCATTCCCTCCCTCCCTCTCTTCCACCTTCCCCCCTTCCTTCTCTTCTCCCTTCCCTCCTCCCTTCCCTTTCTCTTTTCCTCTCTCTTTTACTTACTCCCTCTCTCCCTCTCTACCTTCTTGCCCCCTTCCTTTCGTTCTCCATTCCCTCATTCCCTCCTTACAAGACTGGTGTTGTAAGATACATACGTTCTGTGTTTAATCATGCAGTGCCCACTGACAGATGAGCGAGAACATCTACAGCATGTAATACAAGAGAAGGAAAAGGCACCCACTGTAGCGACCACTATGAGGGCACTATGGTAGGTTACCGTTCACTGTTATATCTTTTATGTGACTTACATACTGTATACTGTATACTACATACTATATAATCTATACTGTATACTATTACACTATTGTTATCTTATTAACTTATTATCCTACTATCTTATTATCCTACTATCTTATTATTCTACTAACGTATTATCCTACTATCTTATTATTTTACTGACGTATTATCCTACCAACTTATTATCTTATTAACATATTATCATACCAACTTATTATACTCCTAACGTATTATTCTACCAACTTATTATACTACTAACATATTATCCTACTAACGTATTATCCTACTAACTTATTATCCTACTATCCTCTTATCCTGCTGTTTTTAGGCTAAACGAATATTGCATTTTAGAGTTGCTTAAATCGCACACAGACAAACTGCAGTTATTGGACACTGCTATTGCATGGTATGATGGCGAGAGTATTACTTATATTCTACAGTTCATAAAGGTATGGGCCGAAGTTTCCATGGCAACCGTCTGCATGACCCAATAGGTGTTTAGTAAGAGTACGGGTACTCTTAATATGCTTACTATGTGTACAAGCACCACGTAGTCTAGTTGGGGTATGGGATATATGGTATATCTCACTTAATATATATTAATATATAGTATATTAAGATATTACTATACTACTATATTAAGCATTATGCCTATTGACACGCTTGTAGAATGCCAGATGTACCCTAATATAGGAAGGTACTATATTTAGCAATGAGTGTAACTGGTATTGTTGGTGGGTGCTAGGCAACAAGCACACCCAATCTATTTAAGAAAGCACTGATCTCTAGGCCTGTAGCCCTCGACCATTGGCTGTTCCACCTACAATCTAGGGGGCTATGGAAGGTACTGTTCCTCTGTGATTGGTTTGCTCATTCGTGATCTAGTGACGATGGTACCGCGATAGATATACACAGATATATCTATACCATAGATAGTAATAATAACAATGGTGATAGTAATAGTACTAGTAATAGTAATAAAAGCAATGATAATAATAGTAATAGTAACAGTAATAATAATAATAACAGTAATAATCAAAATATTATTAATAATAGTAATAGTAATAGTAACAGCAATAAATTGTTTTATAAAAAATAGTAATAGCAATAATAGTAATAATAATAGCAATAGCAATAATAATATTAATAATACTAATACTAATACTAATACTAATACTAATACTAAATAATAACAATGGTGAGAGTAATAGTAATAGTAATAGTAATAGTAATAATAATAATAATAATAATAGCAGTAGTGATGCCAATATTAACACTTTCCTGCTAATAATGTTCTCCTTACAGCCTCTTAGTAAACTTTATCAGGAACTAGGTCGGACACGTGATGGAATTATGCAGATGTATCAACAGGTGTTTCGAGTAACAGATGTATGTATATGTATAGATAAAATAGGTATAGCTATAGTACGTATATATATTATTGGCTTTATATACGGTTTTTCTTTTCTTTTTACACTTATTTGTTGAAATCTACTCTCAGATATGCCATAACAGCACGTTACTCTTAATAAGAATACACTATATTGCAATACTATGTATACTATGTACACATTACTATATATCTATGCCATCCTGCAATAGCACCTATACTTATCTCTCTCTCCCTTATTAGCCACAAGAGAAAATGATGATACTGCAGCAATGTGTAGAGATGTGTGAAAATGCACTCAATCCCGAGAAACTAGCCTTTGAAAAGCAAATGATTGAGAATCATTGGACCCTGCTGGTGCGCCAATTGCCAATCGAGGTGTGTCTTATATTCCAATATTTGGTCTATTTCTTTTCCCTCCTGACTTCTTTTTATTTCTACTTTCAAATTATATTATATTATATTATATTATGGTTTATTATGTTATATTATATTCTGATCTTATTTAATGCATACCACATCCTTCTATTCTATCATTCTCTTATACGACCCAACATTATGATGCCTATTAGCCAGCCATAGAAACCCACGGATAAAACGGTGTGCTTGGCTTGCCAGTCTTGTCTGACTTAAAATTTAAAACACAGAAACATGATGCTGCATTGGAGGATACATTAAGTGATAAATTCCTATTGGCTCATCCAAGAGGGGGGACGGTGGTTGGGAGGTATATATGGTCTCCTCACTTACAAATATGGTCTATTAACTTACTATATATGGCCTATTATCTTTATCTTACTATATATGATCTATTATCTTACTATATATGGCCTATTATTTTACTATATATGATCTATTGTCTTACTATATATGGCTTATTATCTTACTATATATGATCTATTATCTTACTATATATGGCTTATTGTCTTACTATATATGATATATTATCTTACTATATATGGCTTATTATCTTACTACATATGGTCTATTATCTTACTATATATGATCTATTATCTTACTATATATGACCTATTATCTTACTATATATGGTCTCTTCACCTACTATGTATGGTCTGGTCTACTCTCTTGCTGTATATGGTCTATTATCTGACTAAATATGGCGTCGTCTTAATATGTAATCATTTCGTAGACCATTTCCTTAGAATATGTTAGGGCTATACGGGCGATCCTTCCATAAGATAGATGATATGTTTGCAGTACCCCCTGAAGACAGAGATATTCCTCTAGGCCCTAAGGTCCTGAGAGGCCCCTTTCCCTGTTGCCTTCCCTCCTTCCTGTCCATAGTTCTTACCTCTCATGGTGCATACATGAACAGGAGTGTAGTGGATACGTTGTACTACTGTTGCTTCTACCACTACCAGGCCCCAGAGGATCGTCTAAGCTCACCGATTGCCATCCAGAAGGCTTTCGAGGTATTTAGATCTACCAATCATATTCATGTCTTATTGTCTCTCTTTTTCCTAGTTCATAGCCAATAATATTAATGCTCTCCTGACTACTCTATTTATAACTATCATGGCCATGCTCTGTATGACATGGGCGCAAACAGAAATATTGAGGGTACTGATTGGACGAGGGGATACCACAGATTTCAGAGAAGCAATTTACATGGATAGCAACTGAGGCCAGGGCAGCGCTTAGTGACTGGGAGGCATTGCAGGTGGGTTAATACCTGATAAAGGGTGGCTATGATTGGTTAGATAAAGTTAGGGGAGATACTACTGGTTATGAGAGAGATATCAATCAGAAGACTAATCACACTCTCTTCCACTTTCTACAGAGCCTCTTTGTTGTGAAGGGGAACATCTTTAAGCCTGACCATCGCGATGTAAACATAGGCAATGAGAACTTGGTGTATATCCTAGCCCGTTATAAGGCGCCTATGCATGTAAGATGGCAATCTCGCCCAGGGATATTAGTTAATTAATTAATTAGATTCTAAATAGCGTGGGCACTGGTTCCTAGTTTTTTGTTGGTTGTGTTTGATTGTACTAAATAAGCCAATTATCTTTGGAGGTTTCATACATGATGCTACTAGGACGCAATCAGTTCACGCTCCAAGAATGAATGCCATTGGCCCATATATGTCATAAAGCTGACATATGATTGGGTGGCAGCTCTTGCAGCTATTCCTATCAGATATCAAGGACAGAATGGAGCGATACCATGTTGCGGTCAGAGTAAACTGTACCCCAGTGGTTATACAGGTACGGTTACCCACTATACCCTATATACTATATACACTATACGCTATGCACCATATAAACTATACAGTATACACTATATACTCTATGCATTATATTCACTATAAACTATATATACCATATACTATACATAGTCATAGAGTCTGTCTTTCCTTCCCTCACCCACTCCCTGCAGACATTGCAAGAATAATTTTGTTTTGTATGTACTTGGTATCTTTATTAATTACATCCTGAATAAGATCAAGGGCCCTTCTCTTTTCCCTTGGGTCACTAAAATCAAAGACAACAACCAGCTAAATGTTGATGATACCCCCATGTAACCTCCCTCCCCTAGGTCCTAAATGAAATGAAGGACATACAGGGTCTGACTGACTACAAAGAGTGGTTGCTAAGGGAAACCCCGCCCAGTGAGACCCGCACTCGTTATATCAAAGCAATAGACGATTGTATGCAACCTCGCCGCGCCTCCCCCCTAGTTCCTCAAATGAAATGAAAGACAGACAGGGCCTTAGTGAACACAAATACTGGTTGCTATGGGGAACCCTGCCTGGTGACAACTGCACTCGTTTTATCCAAGCAATGACGATTGTTTGGTCCATCACCGTATTAGACGGGTGGCCTTCTTTAACTACCATCTCCAGACCAATCAGTTCCATGGAATATGCTTTTACTTTTTTAGATATATTGAACATGTTGTATAATCGATCGTTTTAATTATAATTTATTTGAAAAGGCATTTTACTCTCTTTGAATAGGCCATTTCGTTTTAAAGCCCTTGATGGTTTTGGCATACTGCCATATTAGGCATCACATAATGTTGTACGTGACTATAAGGAACCAATCAGATGCATTCATTAAATTCATTTAAAATAGGATGTGCATGTACTCTACCTCTAGTAACCACCACGCGTATCTTACAAGCCATTGATTGGATGATAGTCACATGTGAAGGATGTTCCAAACCACTTCCTGGGCCCCTTAGTGTACCCATACATAGTTAATTTTTAAGTTTTTTAGAAGTAATTAGCCGACCAGATGGGGAAATGTAATATGCGCTTCTATGGCCTTATCTTATAACCAAATAATTGGCTGTGGCCTTATCAGGTCTGGATGTTTAGTGCTGGGTGAAAAGCCTACAATTTGTACAGCTATGGGTGTATTGGTGAGAGATATAGCCAATAGCATCACACATAAATAAACACGTAGACTCACTATTTGTAACTATATCTAGGTCTTGGAATGCAATGATTCATGCACGGCCCAAATAAAGCAACCTGGTTTATTGATTATTGTATGATATCTAACGAATCATTGATATGTTCAGCCAAGGCTCATAGAGTAACGGCAGGTACGTGCTATGGGGATAGCTATGACGCAATAAAGTCGTACCTGATAAGATAGGGAGTAATACCATTGGATGAAATAATGACAGTAGCATAGGATGGGTATATATGTAGCCAATCATATTCCTGGTTTTATTAAATATATATAGATCATGTTTAACCAACCAATTCACTGTCTGCTTTAGATTGTAGAGCAGGTGTATTGACTATTTGGTGTATAAAGAATGCTAGTGCTTCATTGGTTTTACGTTTATAGCTTTCAAAGAATTGGTAGGGAATTTTAAACACATCACGTCGATATAAGTCAGTGGACCAATGATTACTGGCAGGAAACCAGCCAATCAGGTCATTCATATGACGAGTCTACTTGTACAAGGATGATTTAACACTATAGAGTGGCGGTGTGCCATCATACCTACCAGATATAGTCTACCTACTAACATACAGGGATAGTGTATAAAATCTTTCACAATATATTTAAGTAAACAGTAAGCACGTTTTTCCTTTGGCACGTGGATGGCAGTTTAAAATATCCTAAGTAGGTAGTGGATTGGGTCTTAAAAATTATTTTCCGATCATATGGTGTTTAATTTAACTAATGGATTAATGGTGTAGGCCAATTGGCTGGCAATAAATGATTTGATTGGTGCAGGCCCTTCTTTCATACCTCTATTCCCCCCTCAAGTACATTATACATCCTTATTTAGGACTGTGTGTGACGATCTGATTGGAAGATGCATGGGAGAAGAGGTCCACCACATACACTGGCTGTAATAATGTAGGCTAGAATCTGCGAAAAGGGCCAATAAACGCTAAGCATTTAGATAAAAGTAAAGATAGTAAGAGGATAACGGGCACAGAGATTGGGTAGCACTATATGTAATACAATGTATACTACGTCATGCAATATAAGATTAAACCTATTATAAAGCTCGTTGGCAGGCAGTAGAGGCACCCACCAATAGCATGAAGACCAACATAACCATCATCTTCACATTCTTCCACCAAGCCTGGCGACGCAGTGTAGAGGTCCCCCTCTTAAACTGCATTCCCTGTTCATTGAGAGTATCTGTACGCCCTACCAAGAGGTGGATATGTTCTCCTCGCTGCAATACCTTTTCTGTATAGGAGGTAGAATCCAACATGTCAATGGCCATCATTCACCTCACAATAAATCTTACCAAGGTGCATAGCAACCAGCTATACAGCTATTGGTTCTAGTCTATAATAAAAGACCCTGCAACCTACAGCATGCCAATCCACCAATCAATACCTACCGATATTCTCCACCATAACCTTCTTGACTTCATCTATCTCGCCTTGTACCTGAACCCTATTGGTTAGTTCCTGGTGTGCTAGCCAACATAGCTATAAAGGAAAAGAGAAAGAGATGGAGATGGAGAGGAGGGAGGGAGGGAGAGGGAGAGGGTGATGTCCACACTTTCACAAGGAGTGATAACCAGTCATCTTGAATGCACCAATACAATCTAATCATTGTTTCCTGCACTCCTCTCTTTTCCCTTCTCTATGCACTTACCTATTACCATACCACCCCCACCGCTATATTCCCCTACTTAGTATTTATACATAAACCATGTGACCTATCAGAGCCCATAGCAAAGCCTATCTACCATACCCGTCCCTTCCTCTCCCTCTCCAACATCCTACCTGTAGTATGCGGTCGGCATTAGGGTTAAAGCTATAATAGTCCATCTGGTGCTGCAGTACCTTGCCAAACTCGGTGTTAAGGGAATAGGCAGGAGCAGTTAGGGCCCTAGGTCCTACTAAAGATATAAACCTCGAGTGAATATCCTCTAGGAAGGAGAAGGCTAGGCGACGGGGGAAGGTCTCATCGGCCATACACAGGTACACTATACCATCATAAACAGTATAGTGGAACACATACCTATGTCAGAGGGCATGCAAACAGTCATTATTAGTCTGTGGCTGTATGTGTAACCATTATTATATATTTTTGACCATCGTCCTCCAAATATATATAGGATTGAGTAAATTAGCCAGGTCCCTAGTTCTATTAGTAATGCATGTGTGGTTGTGAATATACCTTCCCATATATCTAAAAACAATCTTGTCATTATAGTGTATATATTTTGTATATTATATGGTGTATACAGTGCATATGGTAATATAGCGTATATAGTGAATATAATGTATATAGTGTATGAGTTTATATAGTGTATGCAGCGTATATAATGTATATATTGTGTATGATAGTGTGTAAGTGCATTCTCTCGTATTAATTTTCCTTTTTACCCGTAGTTTACATTTATATATATGCACTCTTTCCTCAGCCCTTTACCTATCGTATATGTATGACATCTTAGTATCATAGTTAGGTAATTTCTCCAAGATTATCTTTGTTATCTGAGGGAAGTTTCCAGTACTATTGGTGTACTCGGCCAGGATAGTAAGGCCATTAGCGACCACCGAGTAGATAATAGGCATGGTGACTGTTATATAATGAGAGAGGTTGTTATGTATGTAGTTTATAATAATTATGATGTACCAAACTTATAGTCTTCCTATAGGGTGAGCTTGTAATTCTTATCAGCTGTGAGCCTAAATTTTAGCGCGAGATATACGAGATATATTGGGATATATTGTGATATATTGCAATAGATAGAGAAAGACAGATAAGGCTATGGAATGGATGCAAGATAAAAACTAAGCCAAACAATTTATGGAATATGAGTTATAAAATATGAAACACAATATCTTCTTATTTAGTTAGAGAAAGGTATTGAAAAAATAATAAACGTTATTGGAATGATAGCAATAAGAAATTTATTTAAACAGGCATATTTAATTAATTTAGTACTTCTTTATACAGCTATAATTATTTATTAATATTGGCAATTATTATTACATATCTAGCCTGTAGAAATGGTTGGTGTTATCTAGTGTGTTAAATGCCAATATAAGATAATTGATCAAAATTGAATCAGCCAATGGCAGAGGTCCTACAACTATATTTAAGCCATTTCAGATTAAATGCTTTCAGTCTAGGTAGCTCATTACTCAGGCATCCTACCTTAAGACAAGTCCTGCTGAATTGTTTAATAATAGAAATATGTCTTGGTATATCTGTACTCCATACATGCAGAGAGATACGTTTAAACGCTTCTTAATTTGGTATGCCACCTTCTAAACGAATATAGGCCACAGAGACAACTTTTATCTCCATTTATGATTTTCAAAACGGTAACAGAGGAAGCTTAAATAGTTTATCATGTCACAAAACCTGTTGATTCACAAATACCCAAATCTATTCATACTAACCTTAAATTTATCTACTGACCTTTACACGTGGCAAATCAATTTCATACATTTATACTGTCCTTGAATCTACATTTGAATTAGCATTTCCAGCTTCAAAGTGACACCAAAGTAACGTGCAAAGCCACTGGGCAACACCCACATATCACCTTACTGCCAGAGTCTACAATGGAGTCAAAGTTAGAGCCAGAGCCAGAGTCTGCAAGAACATTTAAGAAATAATTTGGTCAACTGTCTTTATTTTTTTTTTATACCTTGAATGCCATGCCACAGTCACTTCTAAATGATAACAGGAAGTAACCTATTCATTTAGTGAGCCACAAACCTAGAGCTAAATAAGCACTACATTTAGGTTCTTTTCATACTTCTTTTTCATATTTTTATGGCTTAGGTAGAATAATCCATCTAGGCCAAGGAAGAATGTTAAAACAAGCCTTTTTAATTAATATAGGTATTTGCTTATATAGCTCTATTAATATAGTATTGTTGGCAATTACTATTACATATGTAGCCTGGAAAAATAACTGGTGCAATCTATCGGTGTTACATGCCAATCCAAAACGATTGATCAAAATTGAATCAGCCAATGGCAGAGGCCCTGCGATTTTACAGTAAGCCATTTCAGATCGTATGCTTTGGGGATCCAGATAACACATTGCTTAGGCATTCTGAATAAGACAAGTCCTGCTAACTTGCATATTATTAAAAATCTGTCTTAGCATGTCTGTATTCTATGCATCCAAAGGGACACGTTAAAATGCCTCCTAATTTGGCATTCTCTTCCCTTCTAAACGAATATAGGTCACAGGAATGCACCTATATTTACTTATTATTTCAAACAAGATAGCACAGAAAGCTTAAATAGTATATCATAATCACAAAACCTGAGAATGCTATTAAGTCAACTTCTATGCTTTATGTGCAGTGAATTTACAAAATGAATATTTATTTAGGCGTATGGATGTGACACCCCAAACACGCCAGCATGAGGTAGATGATGTAGTTGTTAAAACACCCATGCTAAAAATAAATGTGATACAATTTAAAGCTTAATTTAAACTCTTCCATGTGCCTTTTAACTATATTATCTTGGTATTATTATTCTTTTCTTTTTAAGTAATATATGTTTAGTTTTGTTTGAATTTGTTTCTCTGCATCTTTTGATTTATTTATTTATAATTATGTAAAGTTCCAACTATTTAATTGTTTTATTAAAAATGGAGTTGCTATTTGATTTTATTCAGATATACAAACTTTGTATTCTATGTTTTTTTTTCCATAAAAATAATAATTGTATAGGTATATTGTTTTTTTTTATAAAAACTTATTTTATGTGATTTATGCATTCTTTCATACGAGCCTACTATTCAATGTTGTTGAATTATAGTAACACATTCAATATTTGGATAATTATCTGGTTCAATGACTATGCACAAATTATTATTACGAGAAGAATTTGACTTAAATAGAATCAAATCTAGTGGAGTGATTTGGAGGGTAAATGTTTCTTCACATGTATGAGACAAGTTCTTGTCGCCGTATTCTGTATGCTAAACTGCAATCGTGGTATTCTCTTATGAATTTACGCCAAACCTTAATCTTTTCAAATTGTCGTTATTAACAGAGATAGATGCCTTGGCAATATACACAGTACCAATAGTAGTAGGAATGTGTATGTCGTAAATGGAGATATGCTAATATTTGCTCTTGTTCTATTTTTCGTTCTTCTGTTTCTAGGTTGGTTTTCCTTTTGAGCCTATTCATACTCTCTTTCTTAAGGTAATTAATTATTTTTATTTTCATTCCTCTAATCGGATGCCTGCCGCTATATTTGGTTTATTGATACTTCTCCTTTCTTTTCTTTTTGTGTTTAGAACCGTTCCTTTTATTCTTGCCGCACTTTGTTTATCGTGGGTGTTAACCATGCATTAACCCCTGCATGGCTGTAGTTGACATAGCTATATACGCTTTCAGTGGTTGATTTGGCGGTTAAGCTCTGCTTTTTGGAGAGCCAATCAATTGGTCTCCGGCGAGGTAAATATGCAATAAATTTAAGAAGTTTGATTGCTGGATCATGCTCCCGAGGCGAAGGTAGGCAATTTCATAAAGTAAAAATGTCCGATTGGTTAGCAGGAACAAGATATTAATTGGTACTACGACAATTTATTTTATGCCATCCAATCATTACTTGCCAATGATTTGAAAGAAAATGTAATGAATTCAAGCAGTTTGCTGAATCATGCACCTGAAAGCCACGGTAATCAATTTTATTAAGTGCATATATCTACTTGGTACAATAAAAAGATATTAATCCGTACATTAAATAGTCATAATTTTTAATTTGCGTCATCTAAGCAACACATCAACATACATTTATACATTTATTACTATTATTTTCACATTTAACATACTATTAACTTTAACATTTACTACATCCTACAACTTGATTACTACATTCACGTTTATTGTACCATTTGTCTTCCCGTCATTTTTATCTGTACACATGACACCACAGCAACCTATGAAAGGCAATTGGTATTAGTACCTGCATATTCCTTCCATTTGCCTATTAAGCTATGGGTAGGTATTAGTATTATTACAAGAGCATATATATAGGCATATGCACTTACACCCAAAAGGTCCATGTAAATACTGTTTTACATTACATCAAAATGCTATATTTAGTAAGTATAAAAAGATTTTCAAAGAGACAGATTGGAAAATATTGATTGTAGAGATACTAAATGAAGGCTATACATTTTTTATTCTAAATTCTCTGTTTTCAATAGTCGACTGCCATCTTGAGCATGGGAGAGATACTTACTACACAAGCTGAAATAGACACGCGCTTTTTGCAATTTCAAACTGCCATAGATTATTTACACTTTATTATAAAGTCATTTATCATCAACTTAATCTATTAATTATAGAATTGTTCCAGACTTTCATGTATAGTCGTCAGTCCAGATAAGTTAATTGTAGAATTCTTTGATAATTTAATCTATATACTAATCCCATGAGACCTCAGTAGCTATAATATCATATTAAGAGCTAAATTGGCATAATAAGACTGATACTCCTTTACATTTAATTATGTTTCTAAACATAGTACATACTAGCTACCATAAATTTAATTTATGTTGCAAGATCATTCAACTTTGAATGAATCAGGTGCATCCATTACTCAGGTATCCATGTCAATGCAATCTGCCATGCGTACCTCCTCCTGGTATTGAGCAATACATGCTCTAATCCAATTGGTCAGTGTACCCTCATCCAGAGTGTAACTGTACAGTATGTGCTTAGGTCAATCATCATTCACTCTTTAGGATGACCAACACGGGCCTAATCTATAAGTCATTTTACACACCCTACTAACCCCATCATTCTTTTAACAATAATGCATTCTTACAGACTTATAATGCCAATAACCCTCCTATACTCTGACCGAATGGTATTCTCATTAATTTACTTTGTTTTAGTTGGGATTTAAGATTTATTATCAAAATATTGCGTGAAAATAATACTTAAATTGTGTTGCTATTCTAAGGAGTAAGTGACTGAAAATCTAAATGGCCCATATGATTCCTGGCATAGTCTGATAAAAACTAGCCTAAAAATTGATACAATGAACATGAAATAAGTAATTCAAATACGTATTTTATAATAAATTTAATACCCAGTAACATCTTATAATTCTATCATTACCAGTCACACTAACTGTAGTCTCATTAATTAGAAAAAGTCATAGGAAATGATTGGTTTTTAATTACTCCTCTTTAAATACATAACTTACGTTATAAGAATGGCATTTTGGATTATAATTATTAGGTTGCTTTATATTAGCATGACTGAGTAGGATGTTATTTGCTATCACAAAAAAGAATTTACTTTTTCCCAAAAATTCTATCTGACACATCATACCAATGTATCAACGTAGTACTTAAAGCAAAATATATAGACTAGATGGTATATGATAGTGTTACACGACAATCAGAAGAGGGTAAGGGTGGTTACTTGATAGGAATACTGCACATTTGATTGGCCAAGGCTGCCTTGGCTCGCTGCTTCCTAAGGGCCTTAGAGCAGGAAGTGAATAGTCAATAGAAGAGGAAGGGGGATATATAAAAGATTAATAGTAGGAAAGAGCACATGGTACATAGCGGATGGCAGATAAAATTAAGTGAAAGATACAATTAAATACAGGTTGAAATATGTATAAAAGTTATGATAAGTTATCAATGGTGATGGCTACGGAGGGTGAATGAATTGTTGCCAAAAAGATTTAAGGAAAAGAAATACTTAGTGAAAAAGAATATATAGTGTTTATATCAATTCGTGCGAGTGTATAATGTACTAATGTATATATTTGTGACTTTATTTGTATATATGTATGCATGTAAAAAACGCTATGGTTGAAAACAGCATGAAAAGAAAAAATGCCTTGTTAGAGAGTAATAGTAATATTTATTTGAAGAATAAATGAGTAAAAAAAAGAAAGAGTATAAGAATATAAAAGAAATAAAAACAAAAACAAAATATAGGTAGGACAGGCAGACAAATTAGAATTACATACAGGAGTGATGACATTTCTCTCTAACTGTTGCTGTCTCATAAGGTCAGAAATATCCCTGGCTCCCTCTAACACAGAGGGGGGAAACCCCGATAATGCAGCTAAATTGATAGCTAGTGGGTATAGAGGTTAGCAGGGAACAAGCATGACGTGCATATCCCATTATAAGGCTATTATTGGAAAACATTGGCTAATGGTTACATAGAATATTACATGTTATTACATAATTTTACAATGTATTATATAATATACGTGATATTACAAACTATTACATGGTATTATATGGTATTAAAAAATATTAAATGATATAGCATAGTATTAGGTATGAGGGTATGTTCACCGCAACGGCTCTGTGAGTCAACCCCAGGCATAATCTTGTGTGTTAGTTTCAACCGCTGGCAACCTACACTAAGCTGGCCTTCCATCTGTGTATACATATTTTTACATATATGTGTGTATGTGCATAAGGTTACGCATGTGTGTGTCAGACTAAAGCCAGCCAGCTAGTGCTAAGACCACTATATGAATATATCTGCAGACCTGTTATCAATATAGCATCCACACATAGTACTATGGCCTGTCGTAAACATTCTCCAATCCTTATACACATTGCCTCTTTATCTTTGTATCAGCATGTAAATCTTAAGCTAAATATAAACACACAGTTTCTGTTGTATTTACATTTAATTTTGAATCTTTATTAAACAGAATATAAATATCTAAATTTTTCTATTTATTTCATTTGTACCTGTACATTATTGTTCTAAACTTTCAAGACAATACTAAGTTATAAAGTATAATCACAAAAACTTTAATATATACTAATAATATATAAAGATATATATAGTAGTTTACTTTATTTATTATAAAACCTAATCATCTTCTCCATTTTAATTAAAAATATGCTGAAAAAGATATTTTAAGGGTTGTAACAATATAGAAAAGCAAAAAACCATTGGAATGCTGTAGAGGTAATTCATTGGTAAATTCAGAAGAGAAAGTAATATAAAGATAGAGCATAAAATCATTTTTTAAAACAATAGACAACATAAAAATAATAAGAAAACAGACATTGAAATAAGAAAACTGTAGAATAGGTTAGGAAGTTACTATAGTGATATAGGAGAGTGGAAAGAGATGGAACGGGAGGTTATATATATTGTAATGTATGTGGTGGATATATATATATATATATATATATATATAT
>NAOQ01000006.1:361303-385486 GCA_002751075.1 Ichthyophonus hoferi
AATGTATGTGGTGGATATATATATATATATATATATATATATATATTAGATATGACTTTTACCATCGTTGAGAGAATAGTGCGTCAAAAGATAAGGGTGTGATATAAAAAATAAAACAGGTAGTGTTGGATAGACTAAGAGAATATCATATTATATTGCATGGTTTAGTTTAATAGACACAACAACCTATGCGCAAATTTAGCATAGGTACTGTTAGAGAGATAGAAATAAGAAAGAAATGATTGCACGTAAGATAAGGTACTAGGATGCAGTAGAGAGGCAAGACTTTATACCATAGTCATAATGATAGTATAATCTTACCTCAATTGAAAAGTGCTGACTTGGGGGTGATGATAAATAATGTAGAATTGAGGTAGGGAAATATAGAGCGTGAGTATTATTATAGGATTAGGCCTAAACCTTACTACTACTGGATACACATGTGGTTGAAACAATATTATGATTGGTGGTCATTGTTCCCCTAACAACGGTTGCTATTATTAGCCAGTCAATAATTCTCAAATATTTACAAGTAGCTAGAGACTATACTTGGGACAGTACATGCTTTTAGTACCACACCTACTTCAATTTTGGCTAACAACATAGAAATACAAGCGTATAGTACCACCTAGCTCCAGTAGACAAGGCCAAGGCAAAGAGGGTAATAATGGGATAAGATTAGGCATACATTATTATTTAATAAGCATGGAGAAAGGTAAAGATACACAAGCAATATATAAAATACATACCAACATATGTTAGCATAGTTAGCAGACAGACTGGAAAGCTCCACAAAGTGTGTTGCAAGAAAAGTAAATGCCTTGGTCGCCTGCACCCAGTAGGTTAATAGTCTTAGAGTAGATTTTGTAAAGTCGTACATGTATACCCTTATATATAAAAAATTTTATGCAGAATGAGTAAATAAACAAACAAAAAATAAATGAATAGGTTAATGAAACAGTAAATGGTTAAGGCATCAGTAAGGTTTAGTTTTAGGTGTATAAGATAAGGACTCTGGTAGTGAATCAGTATGTTAAAGATATTGACTGTACATATGCAAGAGCATATGTAAAACTAAGGCAGACATATAGCAAGAGAAAAAAAAGAACGAAAGAAAAAGAGAAAGAGAGAAAGAGAAAAAGAGAGCCAAGGTAGAAATACATATGTGTATGTCCTAAATAGGCATTAATAGTTTCTCCACCTTGACAATCACAATATAAAGTGCCATCTTTTACAAGGCCTTACCTGGAGATGCTCACAGATAGCATGGCATATTGCATAGCCATCTAGCCACCTAGTACCTAGGAAGTAAAAGTAGGTAGATGACATAGCCAAGTCGTTGGCATAGGTGGGGCCATATTGATGGACCGGGTGTAAATAGATGTATGTACGTGCATATGTTTATATGTCTTGAACAATGGTGTATATATGCATGTGCCTAGATGTATCAGGGTTGATATACTATAAATTACCGTAAGGAATATACGTATCTAATTACATAATGATAGTAGCAAACCTTGCCTCTAACCTAGACAAACATATCTCAGCCCTCTTTATTCCCTGTATCTATTCACACAGCCTTTTCAGTCCTTCATAAGGTAATCCTTTCCTTACCCACTTTCACTCATAAATGTAACTCCATACTAATTTTATATGTCTGTTTAGTTTAGTTTCACATCTGGCTAACCCTATAGTCTTGCTTTTTCTATAACGTTTCTATAAAATATTATTGCTTGTATTACCATTAAATTATTATACACATCAACTTCATTATTTTTTTCCATAATTATATTATCTATTTCCTGCACTGTCTATCTAGGTCTTGCTTTCTAGACCATCTGCAATTCTGTTATTAATCTTCATTCACATGTAACTTATTATATAACGCACCTCTTCCCAGTTCATCAAAAAATATCAAACTCTGGTCAGTAACGTTTTGCAAAATATAGTGGGCCTCCTTCATCTAAGGGTGGGCCCTGTTAGCATAAAGTACAATATTATAGGTGAATCTTATCTTAAATCTATGTCGGTAGTTGTTGCGTGTTTATATATAGTGTACTACTTTCATAATAATGCATCTAGCAGCACTTTAGGTGTCTAATAAAAACAGTATATGCCCTCAGGAGGTCACTCTTAGCACATAAATAACTGATCAACCCATGTCATGTATTTTCCCACATCAATCCATTTTTATGCTATTTTTTTCCATACAAATTTCCAAGGCATACTATTAATATTCATATGTACTGTATAAACGATATATATTATATGCACTATATGTATTATAGGTATTGTATGTACCCTATGTACTATATGTACTGTACGTCCCAGCATTAATATTCTAACTACAACAATACCTCTTGTGTAAAAGAGCTGGAATTGGTTGACATATCATCGGCACTACCTTGACGTAGAAACATACGGTCGGTAATACGAAATGTTGCATCGCTTGCAGGGACATAGCACCCAATCTGTGCCTGTGTATATAAGAAATGTGTTAGTAGCATCATGTATATTGTGTCTGAGGATAGGTGATTGCACAATTGAAATTTAGCGTCCACACCTAGTAGTAAGTAGGTATATATATATAAGTAGGTATATGTAAATGATATGCTTTAGGTAGGGAAGATGGAAGGGAATAACCAAGTTTAGGTTATGGATAATATTTTTGAGTGAATTAGTATATATGCCCTATATAAAAAAGCACATAAAAAGGAATGCATACATATGGCGTAGCATAAAAATATGTGCATTAGTAAGCAAGATAATTAATAGAGAGATTATTTACAAGGGAGTATATAGTTCGGTGCTATTATAAGGTAAGTGTCAGATGATCTGGTGTCTGATATGAAAATAGCGTGTAAAAATTACATCAATATAAAAATATAATACAAAAGATAGGAATAAAATGGGTGTGACATGCTCTGCTATAGTATGACGTATTATAGTATAATATAGTATAATATATTATTTGTGTATATATATCTGCATGATATTAGACTAGTAGTAATGTTAATATAAGGTTCAATGTAATGTAATGTAAAATGGTAATGTAAAGGCATGAACATGGTATGAAATATTACAATAGAATACAGAATATGGTTCTGAATCTATTATGCTTGTAAAAAATATCCCTATTGTTTAAGCAATATAATGTATTGGAAAGAATCTTGCTTCATAGTTACACTAAGCAGGATTAGTTCAGATAGGGTGGTGAAAGAATCAGTGCACATGAACATTAAGAAATTAAATAAGTATTATGTAAAAGGCAGATGTTTTCAACAGATAGTCGTATACCATGATCTGCAGAAGAGCCAGTTGCTGAAGAAAAGTAGACTTGCCACTCTATCAGAAAGAAGGAATAAAGCATTAATACAGAAAAAGAGGCAGACAATAAAATGCATAAATAAATCAATGAAGTTGCACTGATAGAAATATAGATATAGTCAGTGAGGTACCTAAATATAGAGACAATAACAAAGCACTACAAGGTGATAGATGAGAAATTAGTATGCAGAAAAAGAAAAAAAGAAAGCTATAATCATAAAGGGTAAATCGGTCACCATTATTGCATATCCCTTTAATACTTGCCCCCTAGACGCTGACATATTGCATAGAATCTGTCAAAGTACATCTAATTTAACACCACTTCAATCACTTTCCATCTATTTCCCTCTGTGATTTAGATCTATTTCAAGTCATTTCTTGGTGTATTTCTTATTTATATATAAACTATATAGCATGTTATTTATATATCTTTATTTTGATTGATAACTCGTGTTTTGGCTTTTTAACCAATCTCTGCCTTTATGCACATTCATTATTTTTTTCTTCCTAATGTATTGTCTACACTACATTCTTTGTACCATGTTGGCACCCATTACAAGGTTAACATTGGTGGTTGGGGAGGCAAAGGCATTATTATACACATAGTCATCGTTCATTATGTCCTGCGTGAAACACGGTAAATGAATACGGTAGATGTAGGAAGGTGAAAATAAAGTTACTTTTTTCATTGAACCTTTTATGTATAATGGAGGATATACGTTTGTACCAAGAAATCTACATGAGTATGTAATAACAATAACAGAAAACAAATCAGGTGTGATCCTATATATGGGCTGCTAAACACATACAGACAACGACAAAAGGAAAAGGAATATGAACGGATTTTATTGGGTTCCTTTTAGAAAGGCTATAACGAGGTAAGAATGGATATAAGTGGGTGAAATTATTGGTTGAATTAAAATATTATATTAATGGTTTCTAATGTGTTGTTTGCAGTAATTATATCAATCCTAAACACTATTGATTCCCGTTCTTGTTATTCCCTCTATCTGCTATAAAACCTAAACATGGGTTAAATAGTTCAACCCACAAAAAGTACAGTCTAATCGGTACATGAATAGACACTGGACATTCATGTGATCTAATTGAAAAAATTCCATACCTGTAGTATTGGATGGCAGCCGTTTTCAATATACAATGCCTCATTCTCCAAGGATGGTTTTACTGTACCAGGCCAGATATGTGTTACCGGGTATCTATCTAACCATCCGCCTAGGAAATGCATAGGTGTTCTTTTCTTTTACATATCGGAATGAAATTAATATATATATATATATAAGATATATGTAGGTATAGTTATATATTATTGTTGATAAGTTATACGTGTTTCTTTAAATACAATAAGAGTGGAGACAGTGATGCACGGTGTATACACACGCAGGAAATATAAATATAATATATAATTCTATGTAAGGAGCCTAACATATTCTGATGACCTCAGTCCATTACAGGCCAATAAATAAAAGACTAAAAGGATATCGTGCTATAATATCATCATTATTACATGAGTATCACGGAAGAAGGGTGGTGATTCTAATATTAGATCTTGGTGTGGGTAACAAGAAGGTACCAACCAAAACACCCCCGGTTAGTGGCTGCAAGTAGACCAAATCCAGCCAACATATCTAAAAAGGCAATCATATCACGAATCTGATTGGTTACGAGGGTTAGCCTCTCCTATTAGCATACAGCTAGGTGTCTTTGACGTGAAATAAGACCTAAGCATTATTGTTTAATTAGAGTACCTAACTAGCAATGATAATATGTATAGCGAATGGTGGAAATGAAGTGATATTTAATAAAATCACCATCTAGAATATGCGCCTGCGACAATAATAAAGATACATATATACTCCTGGAAAATGATAAACAAAAATGCATGCTTGTCTAATTTTCAGGTAATGTTATATGTGTATATGTATATGAAAACAATGTTACTAGAGCAGTATCATCTAAAAAATATTTTATCATCTATATGTGTACACAATACTATGAATATGCCTAGGTATATCTTTTCATAGTAAAAAATATGGATGTAGATAGGGATAATCAAAGCTTTTAACATGTTTCTATATAGATATAAATATATAACTATACTAAGGTGTTGTCCTGTTCAGAACAACTGCTATAAGGAAAGCAATAGCATGGGTCATTTTACCTTATATAAAACAGGAATTTGTTCCCGTAGAGCTTCCAGGAGATCTTGTACGGCTCTGTATTAAGAAATTAGAGGTAATGATCAAAACAAAGTTATACTGTGATATCATTGAATGCGTTATCAAACCACTCGGCGGTCTAGTCGACTAGAAATTATAATGAGCTGGCTACTAGCTCAGTCCTTGACACCCAAAGGTTATGGTTTCATAGGCATTGTTTTCAAAATGACATTAGATTATATTGTAAATAATGTTAAAGGTAATTATTGTACAATTGTCAACCCACAGCTGTACTAAGTCAATCAACGACTGTCATACCATACACTTTCTTATTAATACATAACCTTGCATAACTATTTATATAGAAATCTAATCACACAAACACTCTAATTGCATATCACACCAGGCATCTTTCAAGGTCAAAATAAAAACATTAAAGCAAAGTAATAGTTACTGATCCATTAGTAGGGTAAATCATAGGATATGAGGTTACAACGCGTTCTAGTATAGTCAATAACCAAAATTTAGCATCAAAAGTTTTAAAACAAAATTGAAAATATAAGTGAAAGAGGTATGGGTTTCATTAGCAAAGTCTTTACAGATGGCTGGATATATGTATCTCCTGAACTGATGCTGCAATTTCTTCTGTAAGGTAACAGAGAGTGTAAATAAATATAGGTTATATAATATTTAGAATACACTTAAAGGGCCCGGCAGACCATACTGTATATCTGCATGCATTTACTATATATGTTGTAGTAAATATAAGTATCTATGAGTCTATAAAATTTGAACTGCTGGAAACACTGGGAAACAGAAAAGAAGGACTTTGTAATGACAATAATAATAAATTTATAAAGCTAATAAAGAATATAACTGAAATTAAAATAGTATAAGTAATAATGGTACACAATTGAAAGTAATAATCATAGTAGCAATTAAGAGGAATATTTGATAGCAGTATTTCTTACCATTGAAAGTTGCCTATATAGAACAATGCGAAATAAATCAGAATGGGAGGAGGCCAGTAAGTAGGTCAGTAAGATATGCATAACTATGACTTGCTACAGTAAGGCAAGGTCTTATTAGTCAGTAGTCAGGCACAAGCACAAAGATTAATTGATAGCGGTATGTGGTTAATATACCTCTACATTACTATATTACTTTATTACATTTTTCTTCATTGGCACATTTTCATATACGTGTATTATATAAGCATTGAAAAAGTTTTACTGGGGGCATAGGCTGTCTTTCATACAATACTACCAAAATACAACAGAGATATAAACATAACCACATCCAAATATATGAGTAAAAATAAACAGATACAGCTATATAAAGAAAAATAACTTTATAAAAATAATGACGTTTGCATGAATAGACAGATAATTATAGAAGTTAACTACCCGGAATACAAATGCCTACCTATCTATCTACCTATCTACCTACCTACCTACCTACATACATACATACATACAAAAACATTTATATAACAAGATAGTTCAGCATTAAAACAGCTGAAACATTTATTGTCCACTTGACTTGTAATCGAATATGGAAGCTAGAGAGAATACTGAGAAAAACAAATTTAAATTGGCTTCATGCAGGAAAAAATATAATGTGTAAGGAGAAAACATTGAAGCAAAACAAAAAAAAAGGAGTCAGCAACTAGTCATACAAGAGTGCTGGTAGTACACGATATTCTCCCCTTCCTATTACGTCCTAAACACATGAGTTCAGCAGGGATTGTAGCTGAATTGTGGCTTTTATCCAATTGCATGACAAACCCTATTTATCAGTTGGGTGTTAGCCTTATAAGAGGGGCACATTTTAGTGCTGCTTGACTGGGTGCTACCATAATAGAAAGCACTCTAGTCAATGTACTAGACGGCTTGATAATATCTAATAGGTTATCTATAGTTTAGATTTAAGACAATATTTATAATAAAGTCATATATTTATAATTCATCTTGACCCTAGTAGTTTGATAGTGTAGATACCACTAGGCACATATAAGGCCAGTGGTTACTAGTTGACTGAAAATATTTAAGAAAAGTAGGTCACAGCCATCCATTCTACCTCGTTTTCCAGTATGTATGACACTAAGGTCCAGCTGGAACTGGGCAGTGCATTCAATCACATGCTGGATAGAGGAAGATTACTCAGATAACAAACGGCTTATCATATGATTGCTTGTAGAGGTCATTAACAGGTTTATGTGCTAGATTTACACACTAGGTGCATCTACATTATTGCTTCTAAAATAATCTTTTAAGGCATTATAACTTATTATATTCAAAATATGAATAGTGAGGTTAGAGTAATTTTCATTAAGCAACTAATGGGAATAATTGAGTACTGGTGAAACATGGGTGCCTCCTATATGCAGAATTCCCTATTAATAGTTTATTTACTCTTATATACATATCATCATCTATATTTTGGTGTGCCATTTAAAAAATAATGATCATAGGACATTGTAAAATATAACAATATATAATAGTAAGGTCTATCACCGATGGATTGTCAAAATGAGTATATCATTGGTTGGATATATGAGATGTCACCCTCCATATATATTGCACCAGTCTATAGTATGCATATTCTATGATACAATACATGAATTTTTAATCACAATATAATAGCTATCTATATTAATATTTAACCAGGTACATCCCTTATCAGCAACTACTGCATACAACAAGAGAGTGAGATCTAACCTGACGTACAGCTTCTACTTTTTGCGAATAGGCAACGCGTGCTGTAAGGATATATTAATGTCATCTGACTATCATAGTACAACTATACATTTCGCTGCTATCGAATCATATGCATATGAGTACATCTACAGATATCATGGTATGTATGCACGGCTATGTAAGAGTATATTTATGCAGATATATAAATTACTCTGTATACCTTAATGTATGCATGGTTTCCATATATGTAATAGATTATTAAACAAAAAGCAAGATAATATTTTTATCTCTATATTTATTCATATTTTAACACACATATTTATGTGATGTTAGATGGGTTTTCTTGTACAAATATGAATGCAATAGAACACGGTATTAAAGAAATGTTTCACTTATAGTGATTAATATAGCAGGTATAGTATTTTAGTTTCACCAAGAAAACATTATATACCTGTATATATTATATACAATAACACCACCTACCAACATCTAGTTCTCCCCTGATACCTGGCTGCAATGTCAATATTATATGAGAAAAGGAAGGGATAATAAATATGATAACGAAAGGGGAGGGCAACGTATGTTGTGGTTTTTAATGGGTGTTATGTCAAACCTTATATAACCTGTCATTATTTGTATATATATCTAGATACCTCAGTAATCCGAATTATTGGTCTAAAATTATAAGTAATACTAGTTCCTATATATTTGCTATGGAACAAAAACAAAAACATTTCCTATTGGAAAGGCATAAAAGCAAACACCAGCGATACAAACAGTACAAGCCTATAGTTCTTTAAACCCACTTTATCATATGTATAGCACTATCATATTTCTGTCCAAGGATTGATTATAAAAAAAAGGAAATACAATAGCACCATCGCCAAATTGGTATACATCAATAACTGCAGAACAATATTATCTTGCATAAGGCCATATCTAGGCACAATACCTCCAAACTCATAATGAAAACTATAACTAATCACTCAGGATGGTATTCATGGGGCATACTGCTCACCTTGACAGCAAAGCACCTCTGTATAATAGAAAAGGGTTAATAGGAGTCAATACTTATTTTGTTATAGTCATTTATACCCCATAACGTATAAGTCTAGATGATTAACATTTATAATTTCTATTTTGGTACAGGAAAAGATATATATTAGTATTTAACTTTCTTACTTTTACCTGGTATTGCATATTGCTTATATTGCGTTCAAACTTAGTATCCTCATTGATAGTTTGATCAATTAGCTCCTGCATCTTAATTAGCTGGCTGTCTTTGCAGGCCTGAGAGTGGAAACGGGGACTAATTAATTACAATAAAGACTACAAATTAGGCAAAAGAAAATTAGGAAAGACATAGTTTAGTAAAAGGAAATAATAAACACGGGTTGGGGGAGGACTCTCTGTTTGCTTAGCGATGTTTATAAACAGAAAAAATAATTTATAATCAAATAACGCTCATGTCTCAAGTCCTTTAATCTACTCCTATACAATAACAATATATACAACCTAATAATAATAATATATATTTCTTCTCCAATACTAGATATCTATATTATAAATCTCCGTCACATTGTATTTTGTTAATGTTCTAAAAAGCGGCATTTAGTGCGATTTCTTTCCCTAGTAAGCATGGTATTTGCACCAAATCAACTATTCAGTCCTTTGCACATTGCAAAGACACACCATCATTTCATTCTACTGCATATCATCTATCTCCCCTTCACCCAATAACATCAATAACTTTATTTTACCTCCTCAAAGGCCATCATGAGAACCGATTGAAACCCCTCTAGTAAATCACGCAGTTGAAATGCCAAGGTTATTACTAAGACAATGCGGAAATTACATGTTAATAAATGTAGCAATATATATATATGGCCTTTAGGTTTATAAAACGCCTAAACAATATAATCCAAGAATGATCTATGAATGCATTATTCATGCTTCATCTTGCCTAGCTGCGCATTATCCCCATGGTAGTCTTATGCATTTATCATATTTCTATTATTACATATACGGTACCTTATTTTAAACATACACCATATTACATAGACCGATTTTCTTTAATGCGTACAATTTTCTTTTATGTTACGTAATTCTTCTCCAATGACCATTATAGATAATAACAAATGTATTATATTATGCTGATTATCATGCCGATGCTTCCACTATTAACAATATACAATGTAAAACCTATTTCTATTTCTGTCATTTATACTATCCTACCGGTCCCAACACTTATATTTCATATACCCAGGGTTTAACCATCCTTATAGTTCTCCAGTTGTTCCTTGTATGCATAGCACGTTCCTTTTTTAAAAAAATTATCATCTTTCTTTCTTTAACTTGTTCTCTTTATATAGATGTATATGTGTATATATGTATTATGTACAGTCATATATCTACATACAACCCATTATTTAGAGTCGTAATTAAGGATGTTGCTACTATACATGCCCCATGCCCCACAATGGCCAATATATAAAGTAATGTATTTATATAGTGTATAATATTTGCAAAAGAGAACGTATGAAAATCCATTTGGTGTAGCATATGGAGTAAACCTTACCATGCTTGATTTGCAATATTAGTGTGATAGTCTCCTCGGCAGTCTTAGCTTCGTTTCTACTCCGCTTATTTCTTACCATCTACAGGAAAATACATTATGCACTTATATAAAAGTAGATTTAAGTGTTTTTGTATTTATACAAAGGATTTGTGTCTGCATATTACAAGGTGTGTTTTATGGAGTACGCACGTATTTCACCAAATCATATAATAAAATATAGTGTACACGTTCAAAGGCATAAAATTTAAATATTTCCAATCATACGTATATGTAAGGCTAAACGGTCCCCTGCTACCCTAATTAATAATCAATTGCTAGCTAGGTGTAGATTTCTACCTATTTATATAATGGAACTACTCAGTATATTGTTTAGCATAACTATTAATGTTCCATAAATACAATAAAATATTCCAACACATATGGTTGAGTTCCATCATTATGTAGCAAAATTAAAAAATATATGCCTAAATAAAGCAATATTCTAAGTGAACTACTAATAAGGCAATAATCTCTGGAACATGTTCCAACCTGTAGTCAATAATTATTGCATGGCTCTATAAGTAGGTTAGAGTAAACATTAATGACATGATTGATATTTAGTTGTTTTTGTGGTGGAAGTAATGAAGAGCAAGTCATTGCCTTGGCTAAGGTCTGGTCCACATCGTTCAATTGTCCTAACACTGTCAATATATACATCACCGATAGAGTTAGCAACTATACGTAATAAATCACGATTATTGCTTGAACTAATGCAAGTTTATGTGTTAGAGTAGCCTTAAAAGTTGAGGTTCCTTGTTATTCATGGCTACGTGTATGCATTATTGTAGTGCTTAAAGGAGCTTCAAGTGTATGCGTATATTTGCCTATGCATAATTACGTTTTATCCATAGCTCTATATATGTTTATGTGTTGTTTAGTATATGAGTCAATGTATTAGTGAATTTATGACTATGTATGAATATTAGCATGTATAACACAATGGCTCTGTTCATGGTTATATATCTAACGTTTCTCTATGCAAGAACAGGGATTTTTGTATGGATTGCTATGTTTGTTAATGATTATGTAGATATATTCAAAGATCTATGTGCAGGTACATTAATGCTTGAGGAAATGACTACATATATGAAAAGGTGTATGTGTAAAGGAATAGGAGAGCATAGTGCAGATAAATACGGATATAAGGATAGGATAGATTTATATATATTGTATTCTGTAAGAATCAAACGTGTAAGTGTGTATATTGATATGTGATAATGTGGCTACATACGTAGCAAAATATGCAGGCCTGGTAATGCATTGTATTATCAATTTATAGAACATTAATTGTGGGATGTCAGACATTGTTGTATATAGTAACCTTGCTATGCCCCCAACTTGAACAACTCAACGTCAATAGCATATATGTATGTCATAGATATTACGTAGAAAAAATGTAACTAACCAGTGCGAATGTCCTTGAGTCGTGCCTGTTGTTTTATGTAAGGGTTTGATAATAGTAAGTAGTTGAAGCCACAACATCTGTTTACAGACACATAAATATTTAATCTATAGGTTACAGGGCAATGTAGCATGTAACAACTGAAAAGACAATGTTGCCCCTCTAGGATACCCTACATCTTTTATTAGGGTACAAATAAAAGGATATACTGAAAATGGTTTTCTTGCAATTGCCATGTTCTTTATATGACATTATTGCAATTAATTATATATGCAATAATATAAACATCATGCAATTATACATACATATATACATCCATAGATATACATATGCAAGATATGAATACGATTAAGGTCTTGTAATAATAATATTAAAGGGCCCAGTACCTTACAGCTACTTACAATAGTATATTAGTGTTTTACATTCATACCATGCTATAACTAACTGCACCAGCATGCCCCATTCATTATTATAATTGATGTAACAATACTTTCATATGAGACATAGCAAAAAATAAATTTCATCTTTTAAATCTAATAATTTAACGTCACTTTTCCCTCTGACGCATGTGCCCCTATACCCTTTATAATCACAGTATTCCCTGTAACTTCTGAATTATATATATAATCTACCTCATCGTTGGCCAGCTCTGTATCACCATCCCCCGTCATTGTGTTAGTATCCATGAAATATCACCGTTTTATTTTTTACAGTATTCCTTTCTTTTTTTCTCTTTCTTTCCAAATTCCTTTATGTAGGTGCTATACTTACCTTTTCTGCCTGTCCTATTCTCGCTATTTATATGTTTTTCCTTCACAATATATTACATATGTTCTGGCAGAATGTATATATATATTGCACTCAACAATGGAATACACATATCTATAGTTACGACAGTCAATTATTGGGATTCAAAATTGCCCGAGACTATGTTGAATAAAGAAAAATTATATACCTCTATTATGGTATAGGTATATATATAAATGATTAAATTGAATAGTTAATCGCAGATGTATATACGAAATCGTGTAAGTCACGGAACTACTCTGTATATATGCTTGACTATAGTTAAGTTAACATGACAGTAATGAGTAGGATAACATATAACAAGTAGAAATATAATCTGTAACAAGTAGCCAAGACGTAAACTCTATATAGCAATATTTACCTTGCACAGCCTCTAGTCGTAGGTTTATAGATTCCACATCTGTTTAATTATAATAAAAAATATGATTATATATGTCTGAAACAAGACCACTATGTATGGTACAATATATAATATACAATAATAATTTTAATAAAAGGTGCTATTATACATAAAATATTTTTAATAAAAGATAATGTCAAAATGTATTCACGTCAAGTCAGGTTCACACACTTAGGGATGGAGCGTATTGTTTTATGCCTATTCCTACCTGCCTTTATGCTGTTGTGTTCCATGACTATTTTAATTTTTCTTTTTTCTTTGTTATTTATTGCGTAAATTTTTATTTTTTCCGTCGATTTTTGTTTCTTTCCCTCTCTCAGTCCTTTATCCTATTAATATTGTAAACATTACTTTTCTTATCTCCTTTCTTTCATGTTTTTTTTCTTTCTTATTATTATTTTTTTAACAAAAGTCACAAATACCTTCCCTTTTGTTTCTTACTTTTATACGTAACCTTGTTTTATTTTATATCGATTAATAGAAATCCCATTCCAAAGTTACTACAAAATGTCAAAGATACCAGCACATGTGGACACATGTGATTATTAACGAGTTATTCACTTACGAAGAGGCGGCTGTAGAATACTTAACCACAACATTCTCTCTGTGGGTGACCCCCCAATTAGATTCTTACTTTTTAGTACATTGTGGATGTTTACCAATACCTTCTGGTCCCTGTCAGGATATGTCTATACATATACATATACTATTTCTCTATATGATTTATTATATCACTTTTTTTTTCTACTGTCTTCACACACCTTATAATTCTTTTTTCATTTACCAATCTACCCATTCCCCTCTGGTTTTTATCATATTCTCCTACTACACAAATACATCCTAATTTATTTTATACACTCTCTCCAGTGATCTACATTTTACCCTGGAATGATTAATGGTTACTCGCAATGTCATTATGCAATTAATCATCAAGCATAGAAAATGTTTCTGTTGATAAAATATATATAAATAATATACTGTTGTTCAAATATATAATATAAACATAATTGTTTTATATTGTATTTATATTGCATCTATCTCATATATTTGTAATAAACTTGTATATATGCATAGTTCTGTATTTATATATGTATCCTCTCCATGTTTTAGGTAAAATTAATAATAACTAATATTGTAGTTTTGGTTATTAAATATAAAACTTGGGTATAGGTAAAGGTAAAAGAGACAGGACGTCAAATATTATAGAAGCAATCTTATAAACACAAATATTCAAGGAGAATAATGTGGTAGGGTTAGCCTAAGAAATAGATAAATATAAAACCTGCATAATAATAATAGATAATGAAGAACGATTGGGTCTACATAAAAAGGTGACGACTATATCTCTAGTGAAGTGTAAAGGCCAGGTAGAGCGGCAATAACGTGTAAGTGAAAGCCAAGCAGAAGGATCATAATAAATGAAGGGGGTAATGTGTGGGCCGGCCCTAAAGAAGAATTAGCATCAAGCCAGGGCTTTGTTTGTGTATGGGTTTCTAGCGCAATGTGGGTACTACCAGTACTTACTTCCCATCTGCACACAACACATGTATTGGTTGGCTTGTCAAGCATGTAGTTTTGTCTATTTATTTCCATATGAAAATAAAAATATATTATAACGTAAAAGAGGATGTATTATTAATGTATGGTATATATATATGTGTTTATGTGAGAATGATCTACAAATGTTGATAGGCTTAGTTTTGTACTTCAAAGCACAATTTCACATTGAATGCTGTTTCCTGTATATTTTGTGTTTCTTAGAACAAACACACCCTATTATAAAAGATACAGATGACTATAGTAGTGATACTGGCATAAGAAAATTCCTAAGCAACCTTTCAATTTGTGTATTAGACAATCATAATGCCATATGGGAATATTAAAAAGTTTTTTCAAATAAAAGAGAAGGAAGAGTAATAAATAGTACAATATGTGAAAAGGATCAGGGTGGGAGGAAGCTACAAAGATAATAAAGGATACTGTAAGAGAAAGGTTGCACGCTATGCTATATAATGGTAACTTACATTTGTCATAGATTTGTTGATGACTCCAAAAAGTGTTTTGCGCATCTTTATTGGATTTGAGGTAGTTCATGTGTGCAAATGGGTAACGATATGTCAACTTGTGCATCTTCAATAAATTTAAGACTTTATGTGCATATATATAAATGAAATGTTATTATTATAAGGAGATGGTTTTTAATGAATTTTAATGGCAGCGTGTCTATGACTGTAAATGATTTAGTAGGTGCTACGGAAAATAATGCTAGTACTAGAAATACTTGATTATTTGTGTAAGTAAATAGTATTGTGTGTATATAGGAACCGAGTGTTTGTGGGTGTGTAGAATAAAGGAGTATGATGTAAAAGATATAAGTTATGTTCAAAAATACACAATAACGCCAATAATAGTAAAGGGTGCGCTATTTTTGTAAATAACTACAATAGTTCATGTGCATTACTGACGGAGTCATAATATGTGACAAATGGGAAAAAGGAAATAAGACAAAAAACAGAAAATAAATAGACCATATAGCAATCAACAGCACCACTGTTATGGTTTGGTCTACTAATGTATAACTCATAGAATTCAATGGATTGCGAGGATCTTTGTCATGTTTGGTTGTACCTACCTTATTATTTACCTCTGAACTAGCTACAAGTTCTAGATTTCGTACTGTTACTGGATCTTCAGGGAATACCAAAATTAATCCTGATTCTCCTAACGTCTCTTGACTAGTTTTTCTTTTTCCTTTCCTATGCGTTTCTACTTCCTTTTTGTTTTTCCCTCTGTATATACATAAACATAATGCACTAGACTAGAATTTTTTTTTTATATATGTCTTTCTCCCTTGATTAAATGTTTAGTTTCTTTTCCAATTATATTACGCTCAGTATTTTGTTTTTTTTTCTATAATTCCCTCTCTTTCTTTCCTCTCTCCCTTTTTGTTTATAAATATTCTTCTTATGTTTCACTTTCTTACTTTAAAACATTGTTATAACCTTTATTTTGCCCTTATTTCTTCTACTGTTTCAATTTTTCTATTTAGTTCGTTTTACAACTTACCAATAATCATGCAGTCGTCCCCCTTACTAAACGATAACTTCATAGTATTAGGAATATATATGAAGCCTTGTGTCTCTTGAACGTGACGAAACAAAGCCCCTGCAGCCATGGCACATAGTGTTCTATTGTATAAATATATTAGCCCTTCTCATCCGCCTTGTTTTTTATCGTAATGGTGTCTCTTTTATTTTATTTTAACCTCCGTTCTTTTCTCCTTTTAATTACTAGCTTTTTACTGGTGTCGATAAAGACATTAGTTATGTAATGTTAAGTAATCTAATAATGGTCAAATACTTCTTTTGGTAGTAGACATAGTTCCAGGTATTATATTTCTAGGTTTCATAAGCTGCCACTCAAAAAAGAGTGATTGGGGAATAATAGTGGAAGTAGCACTTACAGTGTAATTGGTTGAATATTAGATGATTGCATACAGGTTGTATTACCATGACATATATGGAGTTGACTACTAAATAATACTAAACTCTTGTACTATAGGTTTGACCAACCAACAACCCCAAATTTTATTTACCGTTTTGACAGCTCAACGTCCACCAGACTCACATACTCTTTACAGCAATACTTCTTGATCTTTTCCCGCCCTGTATCCACTAGTTAGTCTCTTAATATGTTATATGTTATCAGCTGTGTGCGTTTCTCTGAGACTATTTTCAATGTTATATTGTTAAAAGGAGTTGTAACTATAATTCTGTTGATTATTCCTAAAGTATCTTCTATGCTAAAGTGCTTGATATCTCGAATATAGTTTTAAAGGTTTGTTAAAATTTTCCTCTTTCAGATCGAATATGGGTACACTGGTCAATGCTTCCTATTTTTATTAGCAGTTAAAATTAAAAAGATAGATTCAGTACACACCATATAGTAGCATCCTTGATTAAATATGTTGAAACCCATTTTCTTTTAAATACTTCTGCGAATTTCTTATTGGGGTGCAATGCATACGACATTCTTGTAGTTGCTTGTAATCTATTATGTAGTCTCTTTAAGTTTAAAACTTTATTATTAGGGACCTTTTCTCTTTAGTCTACGATTGATTTGTATAAATAGCTCAATAGTTCCATATGAATAATTTATTCAGAAAAAGTCATGAAGTTATAGTCGTAGCATAAAATGTAAAACCATATTGTAAAACAATTCAAACTAATTATAGGTTTTCTCCTACTACTTTTATAACACCAATAATCAAAAGGACATCATTTAATTTATTCATCTTTTTATCTGCCATACCTCTATACCTACATATATATAATCGTATACTGTACAAATATCCTAGAGAACACTCGTACCCTCTTTTTCATAAACCACATTAAGGTTTAGAATGTTGACAGGTAGCCAGGGGAAGCTTTCATCTAAGATTTCAGCAAGATGTGTGCCTTTCCCATTCTTGTTTGCTAGCAATATTATCTAAAGGAATTTTTGAATGTGTATGTATGTAAGTAGATAGTATGTGTATGTAGATAATGTATGTAAGAAGGTAGTGTATGCAGGTAGATAGTTGTGTGGATAAGTAAAGTATGAAAGAAGGGGGGTTAGTGCTTGATGGGGCCTTTTTGTTAGTGTCGTGCTAATTTTTCTCAAGCAAGCACGTAGTCGTATTCAACTAAACCGTATACAATATAATAATGTATTTATACCATGTTTTATGTATCTATCCTTATTCTGGCAATTTCATTTAATTGATTTGAAGGCCGTGATTATGGGTTTAATGTGGTAATGGTTATAAAATTAAAACAGGCCTATAGGGGATGATATAGTGGGAGGGGTGGCAATACTTTAAACGGGGAATACGCCTCAATGATAGCAGCCAATCGGATATAGCATGAGCTATCTACAAACTCCATTAATTCCACATCCCTGGTAGTTGAAGCACATGATTGTTAGACAATGACGTCTAGTTTAATCAAGTAAATATAAAATTCATGAAAACGATAATTATCATGAGAAGTAAAACTATGATGAATTTTGAGAAGAGCATGTTAAATAGGTTTGATGGAGAGGCACAAGAGAGAAAATTTGTTTATTAAAAAATCATCCAATAAAATGAGGACTGTAACAATTCTAACAAGTCATAAATGACAACATGCTGTAATTCATTATTCACTCAATAAATTCAAACAGCATGTTTAAAACCTGAACCCAGAGAAGATACTAAAGAGCAGATCCGACGCGTTTTGTAATGAATAAGCATCTACTGCATAAATACAAACGCCCAAATATTTATGTATCATCGCTTTATTCTAAGTACGCAATGACTTGGAATAAGTTATTCAGTTAGTCTGACCACCTTCTCAGGATCACACGTGTCCACAATTATTGAAAAAGATTACATTATGAACCCGCGCAAATTGCTCAAATACAACAATACAATATAGTATTATTAGGTGTAAGCCTCTTCCCTTCACATATAGTGATGCATGCAATATCACTTACGCCCTGTCCACGTCTACCAATAAAATGAATATAGAGTCCCCAGGCATCCCATGAAGGTTCATTATAGTTAGTTAGCTATTAATGGCGATATCAAAAGTAGAGCATCAAGCAATAATATATAAAAATTCTATTGCAACGCTATGTGTAATGACCCACTTGTAAAAAGGGAAAAGAGAATTAAAAAGGTAAAACGAAACTATGTAAATGTGGTATACAAGGTGTAACAATGTTAATGATTTGTTCACCAATTGCGTTTTAAGTAACTATTATAGGAATATATTAATTTAATAAAAGTATAGTAGCTATGTTGATAAGAAATTATCCTTCATACAATTTAATTACAGTCAGGATCACTGTCAGCTTTCACCTCTTTCTAGCTTTCTGTTCTTCATTCTTTTTCGTTTACTTTTTCTATAATTATTCATATTTTGTACACATTTTTCTTTCTATTCTCTTTGTAATTGCCCTTTGCCCACCTCTGATTTATCTTATTTATTAATTTTTTCCTTCTCTATTTTCTCCTTGGTTCTCCGTTTCTTTCCCTTAGTTCATTTCTTTTAAATCTCTGTCTACTTCCCTTGTTCTTTCTTTTCTTCTATTATTTTTTTAATAATTACCTACCTGTCATGGCTAGTCCAACCTCATAAGAGAGTCCATGTCCTTGTGCAATGGCTGACGGATAGCCACCCGTGAGTTCTTTGACTTTAATTGTTGATATTTGTTTTACTATGAAGTCTAGCCGTTGCCCCTATACTACGCGGCCACCAACATATACAGCGTTTTTTAAGAAAAAAGTTATATAAAGCGAAACGGGTAGTTGAAAGATGGTGGAAAATAAGGAGAAAGAGGAAAAAGAAAACAAAGAGCATAAATCTGACATAATAGACAAGAAAGACGAACTATGCCTCTAATATTAACACTGACGTACCCATACAAATATTGGTGCAGCCTCCTGGGGTCTTGGTGGCCAAGGGGGTAGCTGAAGGGGGAGCTCTTCTACTACTAAAACATTTATTACTATTATAAGCTGTCGACGTATAACCACCATTGGTGCATGCGCAAACGTTTACACCGCTCGATATATACATGCCTACGTATACCTTCCCCTAAGTAAGCTCATATCTATGTATGTTACATACTCACTTGCGTTTATATATAGCTAAATTCAATCATACATATTATCATCCTCAGATGCATGCAATATAATATACACGTGTGTATAAAAGTCCAAGTAGTCTGCCTCCTCCATTAAAAATACAAATATATTAAATATACATATAATCATATATTTCTTTGTCAGTATATTGTATCATGGACGAGAAACTCAATAAATGATTCAAAAAATATTTAAAGAGTACTCCCAAAGCCCAATAAACTGTATTTATTACAATCAATGTGCTTCTTACCCTGTTGAAGTTGAAAATGGTGTTGGTGCGTTTTTCCTAAGTACAGGTGTTTTTCGTGAAGTAGCATGGCCGCTCCTGTTTTGTTAAGAAGGTTATGACACCACTGCAAGTTGTACCTCTCAACATTATTGTCATAGAAAAAACATATAAAAGTCAAATTGTATCATCATATGAATATTGTATATTTGATATAATTTCTTCTTTGATTAAATAAATTCTGGAGGAGTCGTTAATAACAACGCATATTATAGAAAGATAAGCTAAGGCAGGAGGGAGAAAGGATGGCATTGATATCTAGTCATCTTATTGAACGGTACTACAGCAAAAAATTCAATGAAACTCATTGATATAAATTTAATTATTAATACCTGTTTAACATAGCGCTGCTAGCAAAAGATCTACCAGTAGTAATTAATGGGGTGGCGCATACAGTTGCACTTGGGTTGGGTTGGATTGTATTGCGGAGATAGGATTAGCCTTGTGTAAACCGTAATTGTTATCTTTAATATAATATTAGCAGTAAAGTAAATAAGAAAGTATTTATTTTGTTAAGCTTACCACATTCTATACTCAATAAATAAAAAATAATTAAAGCGAAATATTTACAGACATAACACGTGTATGATACATAGACCCCCCCTCCCCCCCTCCCCAACCCTGCCCTCTCATTTGTATGAATTTACACATAATTATCTCTAAGCCCACTCTCCAGCCTATATCTAACAAATATAAACAAGCTTATGGATTGGCACTTCAAAGTACTCGTACTCTTAAACGTCGAACTGTGTTCTACTAGATAACTTAGATAACGTAAGAACAACAACTTACAAACTTATGTTTACTTAAGCTCCTCTTTTAAAAACCATGAGATGTTTTTTCTAATATATCCTTATTTACATACTGATACCACTGATTCAAAAATAGATTGCTTTATAAAAATATTAATCATGTCCTCTTTTCCCCTGATAATATTCCCATACGTGTCTGGCAAAAAAAGTAAAAGGACTTTCAAGTAATAAATACCCAGATGTAATTGCCGTTGTAACCTCATATCCATCACTGCTTGCCCCGCCAGTAATGGAACCAGTAGAGGTGTACCGGGTCATATTGAAGCAATAAAATCATATGTTGGTGGTAAACAGCAATAATAAAATTTCCAAGGTGACGTGAGAATAAATTTTTTGTAAGGGATACTTCTTTTAATGAAGGAAGTGATATGGTATGTATAAATGGGGTTTATATGTCACGTTGAGAGTAGACGTGGGTCAGCAGCTCAGCTAGTGCAAACTTTCCCTTTTCAAAACAGACGCTTTTAGTAAGAAAATATATATCATCAATAATTTAGTAGGTACAGCTCTGATGGCTGGGCTCCATATAGAAAAAAAGTGACAGTGTACAAGTTGTAATATATTACAGGATATAGGTTGTAATTTATAACATAAGCTAGGTTGTCAACTACAAAATAAACTTGTAAATACCATTGTTAGTGGAGCCAATGGCATGCTGGTGGCTCACTTAAAATGTATTATTATTGCTTAGTAGTTAGATTTGGCGGGTGAAAATATAATATGCCAAATGATTGGATAGTACTTTTAAAAAGTAATGCGGGTGAATTTAAAATATAATGGGATAGTACTTGTACATAAATGAAATATAAGAGTATGAAGTATATCTAATTTATATGCTGAAATTATAGATGTAATCACTATCAAACCGTCGGTGGCAAATTTTTCTTATGAGCAAATGTTTATAATAATGCAGTCCTTGATGGCTTTGAAGTATAATGATAATAATATAACGGAATAAAGATGGTTTAGTAGGTATGCGATAGAAACCCGCCCTAAGACCGTAGAATTAGTTTTATTTTCAATTGATACTAATGCATATTTAAAACAAAAATACGTAATTTGATGTGTGAACCTCGTGGAACAGGGTTCCGCGAGAGGTGTATAATAAATAAAATAAAACCAACAAGTAAATAGTTTTTATGATTTTTATTTGTATTTGTGTATTTGGGCTCTGGGTTCTGGGTCACCAAGACCTCAGAAGAATTTTGTTTCACATGCTTGGCGTGGAAAGTGGGGGAACATAGTTCAGACCCCGTGTTAGTATCAGAGATAGCTTTGAGCTGTCTCGTGTTGGTGGACCTCCGTGGGATAGGAGGGGACATGCGGCCCCAACGCTTGGTTTGGAGGCCTTGTCTTTGTTGCTGATGGTGGCTAGATACATGTCTATATCAGACATTGCATCTTCTGTCACAACGGTGGCTATGGCAGCAGGGACCTTCTTTGGGCCCTTGGTGGGGGGTTGACCCCTCTGTCTGCAGTCCTTGGTAGCATGGCTTGTGGCCGCCAAATGGAACTTGCAGATCAAACCTTTTGGTGCCGCAGGGTATGAGTCTGAGAACTTGTATTCCCCTGTGCTTGGTGAGGCACTGGACCGCGTTATGTCCCCTTTCATAACAATGGGTACATTTCATCCGGGCTTACGTGTTATTGGAGCAGCAGAGTAGCCAGGGGTAGGCTGATTGCCCTGGACATTTCTAGTCTATAACATTCTAGCAGATTAGTCTGTCAATTCTGCCAGGATGTCAGACAGCTGGGTTGGGTGCTTCCCATGTAGTTGCATATCAGTTATGGCCCAAGGGGCTAACCTCGGGATATTGGCAGGACCGTCAAGGGCCTTTTTGAATACGTCAATTGTTTCCAGTTGAACGCCCATACGAATGAGCTTGGTAGAGATGTCTCTGAGCCTGGATAGAAAATCCAGGCCAGATTCATTGCGTGTGGGAGCACACGTCTCGAACTGCCGTTTGGTAGACCGTTGGTTTACCTGGGTCTTTTTACTAAAATACTGGTGTACCATGTCCTAAATGGCGTAGGATGAGGTGTCTGAGTGAGCACCCAAGGTAACTTAGAGGTGGGGCTGGAAGTATGCCCAGAGACAGTTTCTTACATTTTGCCCCCGCTATGAACAGTCTCGGCATGACAACCAATTTGAAGGGTGATAGGTTTCAATGACTTCTAAAGAGTCACACATGTATAGAGCTAATTTGGCTTTGGTTATTACGACGGTGAGATCAGTCACCGTGCTCTCGGTAGTGTACTGCGGTAAGGTATGGAGATCCACCTTAAGCCTTCATGAGGAGGAGGGTGTTCCGCTACCGGCGCCACCTCCTATGTGGTCCGTTGGAGGACGATAGAGGTCTGCTAGTGTTTCATTAGGTGGGTTTGGTGGTCCGGCACCTGGTGGTTCGTTATGGCAACCATATGTCCCTGGAGGGCCAGTGCCAAAGTTCGGGACTTGCGCACTTGGCTGACCAGTTGGAAATGCTGCAGTACCAGTGTAGGTAGAGGTGTGGTGCGGAGCTAGTGGAATTACCTCCGTGTGGCTTCCGAGCGGCGATAGGGCCGAATCAGGAGTTGGATCTGTTGATGTCAACATTTTGATAGGTCTCCTTGCTCTGGTTTTGAAAAGAGAGCGAGTGGGGCCCATAACCCTGTAAGGCTAAGAAGCCTCTTTCGAGATCTTGAGAACCGCACCTGAGTACAATTGGTGACGTAGCTGATGATGTCACAGTTGAATCTTTGGATCATTTCTCTACGAGATCCCTTTTGGGTGATCTCGTTGATTTCCTTATTGGATTCAGAATATGGGGCGGACTCCATAGTCTATCTTCTATAAGTTATAAAAGTGGTCAATCAAGGAATAGTTTTATGGAAGATATTATTATTATCTATGCAAACAGAAAGAAAAAATATATCTTTACCAGAATAAAACAGAGCTTGTAGTTAAGTTTTCAAGATAAACAAAGCTAGCGTCCAGCACTTGCTT
>NAOQ01000006.1:397418-408899 GCA_002751075.1 Ichthyophonus hoferi
TTTTGAAGCTAAAAAGGTATAGTCGAGTGAATTATTATTATAATGCTTATCAGAAATCTTAAATAATACAAATTATAAACACAATATAACAATTGAAATAGATATTAACTATAAATTATATTCGTAGTAGCTATATAAAACTCTCTCTACATATGTCAAGGCTATATAATAGCACCAACCATATTTCGGTATGGGTAATACTAATTGTAACAGTCCATTGGGTTTAAAATGTATTTAAAATCCTGATAACCTATGTAGTATATATTATGCGCATTTGGTCAAGAGCTAATGACAAGCCACTTCTGATCTGCAATGATTTTTAGGTTACCCCAAATTTTCCTAATATGTAATAATTAGTTAAATCAATCGTATAATGCAATAAATATATATATATTATATATTATAGTATAGCACAATACAATACAACGCAAATGATACTATTAGATCCACAACATACATACATGTGATCTAAAACATTTTCTTCCCATTCACTCTCTCGGAAATATATGAAGTATATCCACCATTTAGCACATCGAGGTCGCTAGATACATTTCAATACGTATTATATTATTTATTATCGTTCACATTCTATACATTTTCTATACTCTATTGATACTTTATCATAGGCCTTAAATACATTTTCCCGGAATACATTCCTACACTCAATCTAGTGCATAACAGTGTTAAACATGAATGCCACTGGGTCATTGTATGTCTTCTAAGATAAGATGGAATAAGTTGTTGATAGGCAGTGAGAATAGCTCACGTAAATAAGTCATTTTGAAAGTGTTTTAAACATATGTATCCCTCTTATCAATCAGTCCACATCAACCCAGCACACCTTTGTTAATACTATAATAGAAAATATTATTAATAATATTATTACTACAATGCTAATTCTAATTTCCACTCTAGGTAGTAATATATACAGTACAATACTAATCAAATAAAATAGTACTTACGTACTGTAGGTTACTATATCATACCCGACTTACCCAATAAAATATAATACAAAATAGAGTAAAATAGCAGACTACAATTATATAGATTATAGGGTAGTGTACTTAAGTACTAAGGACTACTTACAGGTGCACAAGGCACTATACCATCGTCCATTCAGTATTAGCAAAGTATACCTAGGTCGACCAATTATACCATATTACACTAAACTACGTTACACTAGGCCATACTATAATTAAACATACTATTATCAACACTATATTTGGGGAGATTGGTACCACTATAAATACCAGTACCCAATCATTGATCGGCATTATACTCAATTATATATCCAGGTCTGTCTACGTATCTATTAATAGATAGGTGGTGCTTAAATCGGAACATATCTACAAGTTTATTGGACAGCACTGTAATAAACAGATGCAGTTATGTGCATATAAAGATATATTCGTAGATCGATATTGTCAATTTGAATCACGATTGGTTGTCTTGTTGGCATCTCTTAATTAAACGATCTCTCCATAGCTCATACCCAACACAGCCCACTATTTTAACCATCTCCTCTTGCCAATTAGAATCAGTTTCCTGCTTTAAAGGATCCACAGGATTGGTTGGACGGAGGAGATCGTTGACTGTATTAAGGGCTACCACAAAGAGACTTTCACTGCAGAGAAACATGATTGTTAGTATAGAAGTGGATGGGCCAAGAGAGGGAAAGAACCAATATGCTAATAAAACATTGTATTAATCAAACACTATAACACTATATTAATGAAACATTATATTAATAAAATATTGTATTAATAAAACATTGTATTAATAAAACACTATATTAAAAAACATTATATTAATAAAACACTATTAATATAACATTGTATGAATAAAGCACAGTATTAATAAAACACTATAACACTATATTAATAAAACCTTGTATTATAAAAAACTATTAATGAAACACTATATTAATAAAACACGATGATTGGATAATATTGGCAAGTGGGACAAGCCATATACAGGCACATATATCGATTTTTAAGTCCATAGCTCGCAGATCATTGGTCAGTGTATATTAGTGAGTCCAAGAATGTGAATGACGTAAGGTACAGTAGGGGAAGCATACATGATAAAGCATTGATCAGAGAACAGGGTAAGTATTAAAGAAAGAGCGAGTAGTAGGAAAGAAAACAATTGATAAGGCTAGTGAAAATAGTGCGGGATGGACCAACCAGCAGGTGGCACTGAGATCAAGAGACAAGACCAGACAGGCCTGGCGAAGCACCCACATCTGATTGGCCCGGGGCGCAGCACTAGGGACAGGGGTTGCCTAGTAACGGTGAGATAAAGTCAATGTAGTGCATAAGGAATGTCAATTATATAGCAGGGTCTATTTATAGGTATATATGTGATTGGGAGATAGTATAATAGCATAATAGAATGAAAGTATATTAGCATAATATAGTAAAATAGTATGATAGTATAATAATATAATAATACAAAATATAGTAGTATAAGAGTATAATGGTATAATAATATAATAGTAATCACATGCATACATACCCAAATATACAGGTGCGTAAATATCCAATAAGGTAAAACAAAAACATGATAAGCCAATTAAATACCTGCAAAACCTTGGAGAGACAGCGAATTAAATAAGGCCATCGATGATTATTATGGCCTCCTAGAACACACAATACCACACTGTGGGCCAATAGACTGGCTGCATGCTCGTGAGCTACTGGGGAGAGATACATTTTAGGGAGATATTATGCAAGATATATATAGTAAAGCATCTGGATATATATATACATATAGATTAACTGTGGTAGTAGCACTGCATGACCTACCTCCAACAGTATTCGTAATTTCTGATTTCATTCTTGTACATACAATAGCACCTAGCCATTGGGCCATGGCCAGCCACTCAGATCCAGTAGAGTCAGGAAGGACCAATGATAGTGCCGCCAATAATGCTTGCCTAGACAATGATTGGTTGGAGTCGATCAGGGCATGAATCGATGGCTGCTTGGTAGAAGGAATCGTGTTAATAGAAGAGTAGAGGAGAAGTAATATCAATGATTGGTTAGCCATATATAGACAGGAAACCGTCGAAGGATACAGGACGGTTACGATGAGGATGCTGATACTGACTGGTGCATTAGAAATATAGTAATCGAATATATACAACAAGGAGGTAGGCTAAGGGTCTGATAATTGGGTGAGGAGAAGATTAACGTTGAAATGTTTAATACAGGTATATTATTGGAGGAATTTAAAGAAGGGAGGCCATACGGGAGAAGACTAACTTATAACAAAGGAATTTAATTGGGCGTTAATTATATTATGGTATAGGTATGTAGGTGGATAGAGATAGATAGATCCATACATATATATGGTCATACCTATATATAGGTAGGGGAGGCCACAAGGAAGATATTATTCAACCAATAGAGAAGGTAGAATAAGAATAGATCAGAAAATAGAAGGCTATAATTGGATACTACAGGCCATAACCATCCTACAGCTAGTTACAACAGGGGAATATAGAGTATAAATATATCCCCATATTACATGATTGGCCAAGAGAGGCCTTCCCATCTCCTCTTCATTCAACCACCAATGGAATCACCCCCAACCTACCATTAAAACAACGCCCCCGCCTCTAACTGTCCTAAGTTGGTCGGTCCATTTTTTAACACACACAGATAATTGGGTAGAGGGAGAAGAGGATATCCAATCATCTTGTAATGGCGAGGCAAGGTCCGTGATTGGTTCTGAGAGGATAAAATTTATTGGTCACCATCTGCTCTTAAACAACTATCCTTTGGGTTATACTATAACATTTCCACCAATGGGTATCTTTCCCACTGCATTCTAGCCAATCCCTGTAGCTATAGCTACCTTGGTCATAGGATAGTATAATAATTTAATTACGTGTTTAATACATATACTTTATAAAGGCAAGATGTGAGTGGACAACACGTTACAAATAACACATAAAAGTAAAGTAGTAATAAAGATATAATACGAATCAGGGTTAACTATGCCAAGCTAACATGAAAATATACTATAACATCCAATTAGAACATAGTCATAAAATAGCAATCAATAAACCGAGCTATGGCAATTTCAGCCCTCTTTAAGCAGATAGTAGAGAAGGAGTAGGGTGAGTGTGAAATAAATAAATAAATAATTAATTAAACCCTTTAGATGATAGAAAGGACTAAGTTAGATCGACTAGATTGGACTGCGCAACAACCACATATTATATGTCTTTTAATATTAGCTTAGTCATCTAATTAGTTTAGAAAGTAGACAATAGACAACTACCTTTTGACCTGAACATAATGTGAGACAATCAATAAAAAGGAATACACCAACCAATCATAAAATACATTAACAGTGCCTGTCGCTCTCTACCAATGTTTTACCTTCATAAATTAAACAGCACCAATCAGACACAAGCTTTACTCTCAGATGTACTTCCCATCCTGTTATCATGGCAGAGATTGAGGGGGTGTTATTGGCTAGCATATATGTGATGTAAGTGATAAAAGCAGTCAATATATTATTATTAACTTTTGGTGGGTCCAGTTGCTGTTCAGATGTAGTTTACACATTGTTATGATTCGACACCTTATATTGCATATGGTTATTGTTAACATGTATTGGTCAATTAAAAATAAAATTTTAATTTTTTAATGAAGAGGATAATTGAGACATATTATTGGTTTTTTGATTTAATTATTATATCTAATTGGATAATTATTTGAGGAACCTAAAAGACACAATGATTTCATTAGTGATTAGTGTAAGATAAATGTTATAGACCAATCCAACTAAATGATCAATGCAATGATATTCTCATACCCAGGGGTCTGTGATCCTTATCCAGTGAAAAGGTACTATCACCACTCAATGCATTCACTATCTATCATACTAACATCCGGATGACTGTCATTGGCTTATAGTTTTATCTCCTTACATACCATAGGTCTGAATATGCTCCCCCAGGAACTTGGCCAATAGGATGAGATCTCCTGCATTATCCTTGGTTTGATGATCTGGAGAAATAGAGATGGGGTAGTATTAAAGACTATTAATAGCTAGCCTGAATATCTTAAAGATCATTGGAGAAAGATATATATATAGTAGAAAGAATGATACCCAGAAAACAACATGAGGAGGGTATTTACCTTGCAAGTAGTCCAAGGCCTGTAGTAGGAGCACAACCCAATGATCTAAACACATTAGCAGATTGTCCAATGACCCTCCAGATTGTTCCAATGGAACCATAATCTATTTATAACGTGTATATAGGATAGGTATATATATATATTTGTTATATGTATATGATTAGTCAAACTATAACTATGCCTATCACTATATTCTCATCTAATTATTTTTTGTTTCTTAATAAAAGGGTGTACTATTAGGGTATTAAATGTTAAAGGATACACTAAACCAATGATTGAATTAAAATATAGGGTAAGGCCACACGTCAGGAGTATAACAACATCCAATCTAAATCTTCCGCATATATACCATATCTCATAAACAATCTTATGTGATTTAAAACCAATAGAATCCAACTACTATAACTGAACCCAATCAATTATTACAACATAAAAAAAAATAAAAAAAAGACAGCCACCAACATACTGGCAAATTTAACTGTATATGGGTTGTGTAAGTGTAAAACCAATAAAATTGGCTTTAAGAAAACGTATTGATTGGGTCATTATCAAAATAGAAAGACATTTCGTTGTTGAATAACACAGCTTCTACCCATTACAGGACCAACAGGAATACCCTATTAATTTCTATTCACCAATCACCTCTTCCCTCTGGGCCACCAAGGCACATAGCAACAAGAATACTTGCACTCCCATGGGTGAGGAGCCAATTAGCGTTGAAAACATTGCCCCTTGACCAATGATTGTATTGCCTTCTGGGTAAAATAGCAGCTATCGTTAATTACATCGCTTAGTGAAAATCTAATAAGTCGATTAAAGAAGGATAAGTGATTGGCTGTACTAATTAATAGTTATGGCCACCCTGCTATCCAATCACATATAATTAAGCTAGAGGCTAGGCGTTATGTATGGGAACAGGGGAGGGAGAGGGAGAAAAAAAAAACTTCAATGGACGAGGCAGAGAAAGAAGAGACTAGGACCTAACATGATAATTATAACATAGGTATATTGTTGGGTAATTATAACCTAGGGATATTATAGGATAATTATAAAAGTTAGGACATTATAAGCCAATATAAATTAGTATAGGGAGACTATAGGGTCATATAAATTATAATATAATGATATAGGTATAGGACCCAATGCCTATGAGGTAATATTAGGAGTACACCAATGAAAAATAACCAGAACATCACAAAATAGGGAATTGAACAGGGTTTGAAATGGCAAGCCAATCAAACAAGGATATTAAGAAGACACTAAAACTATAGCACTAGGCCCTGGCTTACCATTAATAGAAGCCGTCAGGACGGCCAATGAGGTGACCAGCTGACCAATGGAAGGGGAGCATGGGTCCCATGAGAGATAGGGCAAAACTAACTCACCAATGGCATCTCTCCATTCTATCACGTGATCATCTGTGCTGCCTGGCAAACACGTCTGCTCAGGATAAACGGTGGATAGTGGCTGGTTAATAATCGTTGGAATATAATTTTTATATATAAAGGGATACACTAGGAACCATATTAGTGGTAGAGAATAAGTTAGCATAAAGAAAAACCAATGAAATGTAACTTTTAGATGTATTAATAAGTAGGTCATTTAGAAGGATAAAAATACAGTAGTATAGTAATAAATAATAGTATAAATATAGAGTGTAATTCATATAAAACATAATTATAAAATAACATAAACCCCAATCATATATATATACATAATATCGTAATATAAATGATACTGATACAGTAAGATAAACGCATACAACATGATATTCATTTTCCTATATGCATGATATCTAGTCTATAGCATCCTAAATCATTATAGATCTATATAGACAGGGTTACCTGTAGGAAGGCAGCCAATAGCTCCGTCACAATATGAGGGGCCAACAGAGAATCTGATTGGGTGTTATTCTCGCCCCTGTGATATCAGCTCTATTATATCAGACCTTTGGTGCTATTTATGAAACTGTGTTACTATAGTAACCATTTATTAACCACATATTAAACCCGTGATATATGCCCAATAGATCCACACAATATAGTAAAGATCATTGCCTCTAATGATCCTCCAATCATATCACAATTACACTGACCTGTAAAGGAGATCACCAATAATATCACAGACAATACCAGAAGGCTGATTGAGTTGTTCGACCTATAGTATGAGTGAGCCAACAGTATACAGTGAGACAGTGATAATACCCCTATATATAGTGCATTTTAAAAAGGATATAATAATAGTAGGTAAAAACATACCATTTCTGCCCATATTCGTTAATTAAAATTTACATTTGTCCAAGCTGCTTTTACCAATCACTTATAAAAGTTAAGTATAAACAATCTTATAAAAAATAAAAACCACAACATGGATGAAAACAAAGGAATAGCAAAGCAAACGTAAAAACATTCAATCATTTCTATTCATTCCAAGGCTAAACCAATCCAATCCGATTTGAATCCAATTTTAGGAACAATCAAAAACAAGATCACGATAATCTAATCTAGAATTGTAATATATACTTACCAAAGACGGCTTGTGATCCAAGGGCTCATCCAATGGATATACAGGAGGAGGTTGTCTATGCCTCTCATTGATTGGTCGAGGCATAACGGCAGCAACTGTACTGGCTGATTGGTTGAAATGGCCTTTCTGTTGCAAAATTTGTCCTACGTATCTGATAGCATATGTATAAAGAGAGGGTAGGAGAGGGAGAGTGGGAGAGAGACAGAAATCAACAAAAGCCTTATTAAAATGCAAGAAGTTTAATTATTGGCCAAAAGGTAAAAAAAATTTACTTCAAAAAAGATATTCCAAATATAGTATGAACTCTTTCCTATCCAAATACATGTAAATGCTTGCATACATACATACATACATACATACAAGCAAATATACATATATACATACATACCTACATACATACATACATACAAGCAAATATACATATATACATACATACAAACATACATACATATTATGACACATTAAATATAGGATCAATCATAGGCAAATGATTACTAAGAAGAAAAGAAAATAATTGGAGAACACCTAGGGCTAATAATAGATTGACAGGACGGGGTAAATGACCTCATTATGACGTCATAAGGAGCAAGCATGACCATGGCCTCTAGCCTTATTAAAACATTTAGGCTGCTCTGGGAGGGTTCTGAAGTAGCATTTGATTGGTCGGTTGCCGAGACACTTGGGCATTGGTCTGAATCAACCAATTGATTTAGAGTTTCTATCAAGTGAACAGTGAAGTCATTGGTGGATGCTGTAAAGAGACTTGGTATTAGGATGTGTAACTTCCTTCTCTGCCTCTCCCTCTCTCTCTCCCTTTACCTCTCCCTCTCTATTCCTTTCTCCATCTCTCCACAAACATAAACCACTCTCTTTCTTTCCACACCATTTGGGTTTCCTTATTTGTATTTACTGTTAATATGCATGCTAATCTCGCTACTCCCCACCTCTCTCTCTCTCTCTCTCTGTCTACTCAGTGACACAGTGAATAAATATAGCAAGTATACCAGCCTACCTTCCTTCTGTAGATCATATATGTTATAATGCCAACCAACCCTATTGGCCTCTACGCTCAAAGCAATAAAGTGAGCTCTAACCATATCACGTACAGGGGTGGCCATTGATTGGTAGAGTGTCAGGGATCGGTCACGGATCTATAATAATGTTATCAGTTGTATGCGACCTATAGCCAATGGCCAACGTTTATATTATGGTCGTCTATGATATAATTATGACCAAATTCGCTTTTAGTGAATTAGTGGTGTTTGAAGTATCATTAAAAGCATGTTAAAATGTTTAAAGTAATATAAATTTACATCACAAATCACAAATTTGCCATATAATTAAACATGAAAATTTTATATATATTGGGTTAAAAAAGATCTTGCTGCCATATTTGGTTATTAATGGTACAGGGCATACAGAATAAATAAATGATTTCCATAGAAATCGTATTGACGGATAGTCAATAAATTGCTCAACCTATGTTCATCACCGTTCGTTCATGTATGACGTTAATATGATTGGTACATCTATATAAATTTAGGCCCACTTTCAGATCTAACTGGTGGGTTAAAATAGATGCAATATGCACTAAAGCACCAATTATATGCAAGATAAATAAGGCAAGATATACATATATGGTTAAGGGCTGTCAAGGATGCTAATCTATACCTTATTGTAGATCAGTATGCTGACGTCATTCTCAGGCTCCTCCAATCGTATCCACTGCAGCAGTTCAGTAAACAAATTAGGAAAAAGTAAACCAACTAAAATATATCAAATTATCAGCACAATTTTACTTTATGATTTATATTTTCAAATTTATTATTTTACCAATAAATATGAAAGTCTGGCCTGACCCTATCTAAGCCGGGCCCGACCCGTTCTCAAATGTAACCATACTTAGTACATTGAGTAGTGTACCTACATCTACATATACAATGGTAGATTAATGTTTCTTTAACATACTATATTATACGCAGTTTACCTTACTATACTATACTATACACTACCTTAACATACTATACTATACTGTACCTTATGATACTATATAATATACAGTATTGTAAATCTACATATCGGGTCCAGAGCTAGACTATATCTAGGCACGATCAGAGACCACATACTGGTAATGTACAATTTACACACCATAGATAGATAGAGACAACATGCTAGCCCTAACCTGCAAGAGCCAAAGAAGCCGTACAGTCAGACGATAAATCATCAGGGGGCCAGCTAATTGCAATGCCGTATCTATAATAAGGAATGCCTTCTCACACCGAGCTTTCTCACTGGTCCACAGTCTCTTCCATTCATTGGTTGGTACTTGATAAGGGGGTTGCCATTGGGTAGTCTCCTGGAAGGATACATATATATAGAGGCATGAGTGACATTATCGCATTGGCACATGCAAGGCACTAACCAATCACTGTGATGTACGACGGTATAACCTATATATATATATATATATATATGGGGTAGGGTTTAAGGGAAGATGATTGGTAGGACAGATAACCAGAGAAGGTCACATGACATAACCTAAATATAGGCCTACCTGTAATTCAATAGGCACAGCCACCATCGTATCCAAGGCCTCCCATTGGTTCTCTAACTTGTTTTTAATAAGTTGAGCTAGCCAATCAAACCAGACCCAGTCTTCAGTCTGCGGCATGTTCGTATCACTCATAGTCCATATATGAAAGGTGGACTGTTTGACCTCCGTTAAGGAGCCAATTGAAATAAAGGCAGGTACAATGGGATCATCGGCATAGTTATCATCATTCTGCGTTATATTTATAATTTATAATTAGCAGGGCATTGGATGACAATAGTATAGTAAATAATAGATGATAAATGGTAGATAGTAGATAATAAATAAAAGATAATAGACAGAAGATAGTAGATGGTAGATAGTAGATGATAGTAGAAAATAAATAATAAATAATAGATAGTAGATAATAGATAGTAGATAATAGACTAAATAATAAAGAAAACAGAGCAGTCAATAAAAAGATATAACTAAGGGGTTAAAAAGCCAGATAACTTTAATAAGAAAGCATCAATAGTAACTGGTAATAACATGATCTTTAGTAGGAAAGTGGTAGCAAATGAGAGGGGATAATGTCGATTATCACCCACCAATAAGACCTGTTCTAGATCTGCTTTCAGACCAATTGCTGGTTCGATCGTGCATGGACTAGCATATATTAAACGATCAAGGAGTTGATATAATTGGTCCACAAATGGCGAGATCGTGGCCAGCGATTGGTGGGGAAGGTGCACAGTATGGCCAATGAATGATCGAAGGATTACAAACACCTATCGGTATCATGCAAACGAGTGGCAGTTGTTAGGATCAATCGTAGAAGTGATTAGAGAATATGAGATCTTGGGAATCCGAATGGCTTATTAAAAAAAAAAGAGCTGACAAAGACCAATGCACAGTTGCTAAAGAATAATATGATTGGTCGACCATGAGAGGGTATTATTATTGGGAATAGTGAATAGATAATAAATATCACGAAATACAGTATGTGGAAATTATATACTATAGACTCTCAATCTCTTTTACCCTGTAGCCGTAGGGCAGGTAGTGAGCCCCATCAGTGTAGTTTTATCAATATATATACTATACTATACTGTATATATTATAAGGTATATATACTATACTATACTGTATATATTATAAGGTATATATACTATACTATACTGTATATATTATAAGGTATATATACTATACTGTATATATTATAAGGTATATATACTATACTGTATATATTATAGGGTATATATACTATAC
>NAOQ01000006.1:427117-446021 GCA_002751075.1 Ichthyophonus hoferi
TATATATATATATATATATATATATATATATATTATATGTGATTGTAGCTACTACTTGATTATTATTGTTTAATAAGTTTTACTATTTTGTAACTATATTTTATTGGTTTAAATGACATATATATTATATATAATAATATACATAATATACACATATATAGGAGAGAGATTGAGCTATAATGGCTGTGGGTTTTACATGATTGGACTATTAGGCCAGTATACTCTCCTCTATTGCCTGTATACGGATCTGCTGACTTTACTATACATTGTGAATATAACATTTTTGTGTTTAGTATGTAAAAACCTATAGACTTTGGGCTATTTTACCTATATATAGATGTTTTATTTATTTACATACACATATGCTTACTGGATAATTAAATAATTAAATAATTAATGTACTGCGTTTTGATTGAGTGATTCTGAGATGTAGAGCAAGAAAGGAGGAAATGTGAACATAGATCGACCCTCTCAACACATTCTCCAACGGACCTCTGTCATTGTTAGTGACACCCACGTAGAATGTCGCTTCACTGTTGCTCTGCCTGCGCAGGGTATGTGATTGGTGGTACATATACATATATACACATATATGCATGCATACATACACACATAATATATTTTATGTGTTGTTTTATTGGCTAGAAAACGGTTTGGTTTGACGTAAATTGGAGATGGTGTTTGATAGATAATTTATTCTGTGATTGGTTGTAATAAATCTTATGTGTTGATTCATTGGCTAAAATGGCTTGGTATGGCGTAAATTAGAGATGGTATTTGATAGATAATGTATTTTCGATGGAGTTGTCTTTTTTAATACTTTTAATACAGCTATGTGAGTGGAGATATGGCTTATTTTAATGTAATGCTCGCATATTTTATTGGCATATTATCGTGGAGATACCTGATGGAAAATCCGTCCAACCCATTTACTATCGTTAATTACAGTTATTAATTTGTTTTAATAATTGCTATCATTAATCTCTATTGTTATTCATTAATATTATGATTGACCTTTACATTATCATCCTCTATGACAATTATATATTTCCAACCCATACACTCTCATTCACAATCGCATTTTTTCCCAATCAACACAGGCCGATCTGTGATGGGAGAAGCAGCCTGGGAAATACTGGGCAATGAGATTGTTGTGACTGGTCAAAGATCACTCTTCTATGCGAATATAGATGCCGACAAACTACAGGAACACGTGCTATCATGTGAAGATCAAGAGACTTTACGCCAGTTACTTCCCTCCTTAGGTGTGACAATCGGCTTTTAATAGGCGTATTTGAGTGGTGTAGACCCTTGGTTTATAATTTTATATAGCGTTCTGCTAGGATTGTTCTATAAGCATGTGATTGGCTATTTTTAATTATTATGTTCTGGTTGGTAGGTTATGCAGTTTATGATTGTTATTATTGTTATACTGATGTTTTATTTACCTGTTGTGTTGGATTTTTAAAATTTATAAAACTTACTATAATCATCTTTTCCACCACTAAATTTGGCCCATTATTCAGGTTTAATTGCCTTTGTTCGCAATGGCGCCATCCTCCCACGTGTTAGTGGTGCTGATGATCGCCCAATGAAAGGAGATCATGCCATCCCCTTTACATCACCCAATAATATGGAAGTATCGGTAGATCTTCCTAATTGTGGACGAATCACTGGCATGGGATTACGTCATGGCATTACCCTGATTGTAGGAGGTGGTTTCCATGTAGGTTATATTCCACCTGTACTTTGTATCCTGTCTTGTCATTGGTGTGTTTATACAAGCTCTTAATTACTGGCCCATCATGATCTAGGCTTCTTCCTTGTGACACGTGATTGGCTTTACACCTTGGTAAAGTTTTTAATCCAATGCCATCTTATTCTCTCACTAATCCATTGGCCTGATTGGCCTGTCCTATTGAATAGAACTTTTGCCTATCATAATGGGCCTGTATAAAATCGACCAATCATGCAATCATATGTATACAATAATATTTGTTTTAGTCATGTATGGTAATTTGTTAAAGGAGTGATCGATATATTTATTGGTATATCACGATTAACGATTAGGTGTGTTTCGATTGTACATACAATTGGCTCTAGCTTCGATTGAGATATATAAGGTTAATATATTATAGATCTCTATTATAATAGATGTACTCCTTCCCTTCCTATTGGAAGATATATATATCATAGTTGTGGATGGTATGTCTATTGCTGGCATACCTTCAAACATATATTGACTTCATTATTTTCTCTCTATTACTCTTTCTCTTTCCCTACCCTAGTTTTCACATTTCATTGCTATTGGCCCTGCTTCTCTAGCGCCAATCATATTATCCACTGAACCTATATCTACTTTACTATCAACTATTTTAAGCATATTTATCTACCAATTATTTTAGCCCAGTGATATCACATGAACCAATAATCATTAACCTCTGTTTCTACCGGATCTACCCCAATACTGACTGTAATCCAGTAAGATCTGTTAATAATATAGTGCATGTTCTGGCATTGACTGACTTAAGATTAGTCAACATGACAAAATATGATTGGCTTACAGCCCTTTATCCATCTAACAAATATTATTTATGTTCCTATATTAGGGTAAATCTACACTGCTGAACGCGTTGGAACTAGGCGTGGTATGTTGCTATGACTATTGTACATGGTTGGATTGGATTGGTTGGTCTCATTGTGTGTAAGAGGGTGTAAAGAATGAGTAATAAAGATAATACAATACTGTAGGGAAGTATAACATTCAAATTAGGATAGTATGATGCTAATATGTATATAGGTATTTACTGGTATAGGAACACGGTAGCGATGACTAATTGGATGGCAATCACAGTATAATCACATTCCAGGAGATGGAAGGGAATTTGTAGTGGTTGATCCTACGTGTACCAAGATTAGAGCTGAGGACGGCCGGGCTATTGCGGGTTGGTTCTCTCTCTCTCTTTCTCTCTCTCTTTCTCTTTCTCTTTCTCTTTCTCTCTCTCTTTCCCCACGTTGTCATTATTTTATTATATTAGATTATTTCTAGGTTTTAAAACTATGGGTTGAGAAACACTCTCAATGGTTAGACCTCTTGCTAACCTAATATAGCTATAGTTAGCCATATATGATAGGTTAAGACAGAGGAGAGGATGTATGATTGTATGATTAATTATTTCACTTATTCACCATCAGCCAGCACCTATTTACCCCCTGTAGTTAGTTACGTAATATTCTAATTTAATTTTACACTAGTTTTTCTCCAATACCTTCTCTGTTCCTTTATTCAGTTACAACTATAACTTAAAAACTTATATTAAATGCAAAACAAATATCATATCACTCTTTCCTATCAGAGCTTATTTTATATTTTAATGGTCCAATATATGTAATAAGATTAAACCATCTGGGGGATATGCCAGCTCACCATATAATCTTAACCAATCAGTTTAGTTCATATTATAATGATCAATTAACTGTGAACCAATAGGGGTGGATATTAGCCCTTTTATCGACAATCTACCCTATGGGAAGGACACTACTAATTTTAGCACACCCAATGCATCGGGAAGTACGTCACAGGCAGCCAATGTCATGGAGGCATTAGAGGTAGATCGCATTCTTATCTATAGATATGTCATTCCTTGATCTCACCTTTTCCATGACAGATCCCAGCACTAATTAATTCATTAATTAGATAATTATAACTATAGTTACTTTGCCTATGTTGTATATATAACTATATTTGACAAGTATATCTATTGGTAATAGTAGGCAGTTACCTAAATATACTTTGAAGATGAAAATAGAAGGGTTTTTTTAAATAACACTTGAATATGAGTTAGTTGATGCTAAGAAATATGGAAATGATATTGTTATATCTTAATTTTAATCCCGTCCTCCTATAGGTGGGTAGTCATCTACTAGTTCTAGATGAAGATACATGTGCTACTAACTTCATGATCAGAGATCGTCGGATGCAAGCTCTAGTAGCCAATGACAAAGAGCCAATCACACCCTTCCTTCACAAGGTACATACAGTATCATTTCGCCTTATCCCAATAGTATCTCACCCTTTTATCAAGCCTATTTCCCACAGATTGGTTGTTTTTATTGCTGTTTAGTTAAACATATACATGCACTTATGCTTAGGGAGGTTTATAGGTATTATAGCGGCTAGTGATTTTTAACGAATTATGGACATAACACTAATTAGATACTGAGATAATGTAATACAACCAGATCATACATATATCTGTCATGGTTGTCATGGTTGTCGCATCTACTCAAATCATATTTAATTATTATATTAATATATCTATATTTATTGGCTGTATACTCTTAATGTTTCCATATGCTTTCTTTTAATCCATTATGCTTTACTGACTAGCATACATGACTATATAGATTAGATCTCTATACACCGATCACCAGGTATCTAGCATTCTTGTTATTGGTGGATCGGGAGATTACTTTGATGTGGCGGATTGTGTGGTGATGATGGATTCATATAGGCCCAGGTAAACAACCCTTTACATTGCCTCTCTTTTTATCAGTTTTATCTATCCAATAAGAATGAGTCGACCTTGTTTATATTGGCTTATACGGGATTTCTTTGTGAGTTTTGACATGATTTTACTGAACGTATATTGGTATATCTCTCAATATACTACATCTTACTCCTTTAGTTTTAATTTTTTTAAAAAAATATTATTGGACCCTGCTTTTTAGATGAAATTATACAAAGATGGTAAGGGTATCTTGATTGGTGCTTTTAATTTGTATTCATCTGCCAATCCAATCGCTGCATACCCTCACTATGTGTTTTATTAGTATCCAATCGTTTGATGATAAAAGTGAATAGGGAATTATTGATCTAAATATTTTAATGAGTTCTACTACGCGAGATGAAAGGCTCATTTGTAAGTGAACTATAATTGCCTGTATGCTTTGATCACTATTAGTATAAAGGTATCTAAAAGTAGTTTAAATCTGGTTAGACGATAAACCTAGTTAGGAAGTTCATGAACCTGTTCTTGAAATTGGGTCGACATGATTGGTTGTCTATCATGTATGTTGTTAATTATGCTTATGGGTAGATTATAATTGGTTCTCTGCAAGTATGGTCCTATTGCCTCTTCCACTTAATAGTAACGCCCACATGATTGGGTATAGTTGGCCAATGAATAACTAGCATAACCTAAAAATGGCCATGAATGGGGATTATACATTGGTCCTGTATATATGATTTGATCTGATCTCATTAATGATTTTCTATTACAGGGATGTAACTGGCCAGGCCAAGAAGATTGCATCACAAATGCCCAATAACCTTGCAGTCCTGGACGATACAGGTATTATCTTCGTCCTGTTACCCCTTACACCTTTACTAGGTGGACCATCCATCAAGCTCTTCTTTATCTTATTATTGTTCATAGCATTTTCTGTTGGTCTTGTCCTTAATCACATTATCTCTATTGGCCCTATCTCTATCCCTTTACCTCCCTCTTCTTGTTTTTGTCCCTCCCTCTTTCCCTTACTATCCATTCAATATCCTTTACTATGTAAATGTCATCCGAACATATACATTCTTGTTCAATGAAGCTACCTCATGATATAAGCTTTGTAAACTTTATACACTGTTTCTTAATGAAAGTAATTAATTTTTAACGCCTACAGAATCTAAGTTTGTAGCGGGTCGCACGCGCGAACCACAGGGAAGCAGCCTAGAGAGGGGTAAAGTGGTAGTAAGGGCGATTGATACTGTAAGCTACGGCGATACTACTCTTAATCTGGCTGCAGTCGAACAATTAGTAGAGATCGGGCAAACTAAAGGTCTTCTTTTTCTTCCATTATTTCTTTGTTTTATTATTTATACTTATATTTTTGTTTCCCTATTTCTCTTTTTCCTTGTTGACATACATCTTGGCGATCAATAGATCATCACGCTACAGATTGGATGATGCTTCTCGTGTTTCTTAGCTATTGGTTTAATAGATGCTTTGGTTTATGCTGCATTCATCAATCTAGCTTTTTTTTTGCAGTAGACTAACCAATTATAATGTTTGAATTTAGCAATCGCCGATGCGATTGATTATCTGCGCCATACCTATCTAAGTGGATCTGGAGTGACGTTGGCGAAACTCATGGCTCAGTTGGAAAGGTGGTTAATGCTTAGTGTGTATATATGTATGGAAAGCCATAAATGTCTACATTCTAACAGTTTTATATAATTGAACCTATCATTACATAAAACGTATCCACCAATCATGTTGTTTGCCATGTTTTTACCTATCTATCACCATATTGAATATAAATTACTATTATTTTTAATATCCAGTAGAGGAGCCCTGATAATTAATTATGGTACACCCAGAGACCTTAATGACAAGGGACTGGATATTCTAAGTGATTGGTCGCTAGGGACTTACACAAGACCAAGGGCAATTGAGGTTGCGGCAGCTATGAACCGGCTAGTAAGTTTATCTAATTATTGATGAATATTACGTGACGTAGTGTATGTGTGGGTTTATTTATATGTATTATACATGTTATATGCAAATATTTAAGAAATGTTTGCAAGTCACTGCCTACATTGTAATGATTTGTAAAAAAGGCTGACGTTGATGTATGATTTGTAATGAGATGAACTGCTGGGTGGTACTAATGTTAGAAACATTGAACGCTACTTTAATTAAATGCTAACGCTTAACATTATTATTTTCTACAGAGAACTGTCATAATGAAGCAGAAATCTTAAGATATATTCACAATAGCACCTGCCTTAGGCCCATCTATGGTTGTTATATTTCTACCTTCCGCTACTACTGAAAGCTGGTTTACTCTGCAATTTTCAGCAGTAAAATAACATGTGTAACACTGTTTGTTGATGGTGTTGTACTTGATAGGCCAATAATCACTGAAAACCTTTGGTCAAATTGGTCAAATATAGCTACATTTACAACTTAGGCAAGATAACTGTGGTTAAAATTATCTAATTAATCGATGTTGACATCTGAAGTATTCTATATATAAAATGCTGTGTTTAACAAGTATAAGAAGGTTCTGTCTGAGACTGATTGCGGACGCTTGATTCTGTAGTGATACTGAATAAAGGTTATTGGTTTTATCCTGGATTCTCTCTTTGCAATAATCGAATGCCGCCCTGAATATTGTTGAGATAATTACTACCCAGGCTAAAATGGACAACCTCTCTACAGGCGAATAAAATAAAATAATAAACTAATAATATTGTACAGGTTGTGTAGAATGAAGTGTCCCCGTATGTACTGTATTAATTAAAAATCAGCTTAAAGAATGTCACTAATTGGTAAATAAAATGAATTACAATAATATGAATAACAATATTAATAACAAGAGTGATAATATTTGGAACAACAGCAGCAATTTCAGCAGGTTTTTCTTGTAACCCCTGTGCTACAAGGTGTGGCTTGAATCCAACGTGTAGCTAAGGGGTAGCCATACGTGGGATATTTGTAGGGCCACTTCGTGTGGTCCCGGGTTTATATCTTAATTGCTCTTGTGCATGTTGGTCAGCGATTTGTTGCCTTACAGGTACATCATCGTCGCAGCGTTGTCGGACAAATCCGCTGCATACTCTCCCACTGACTCAGGAAGGTCTCCAGGACCAGCTTGAGGCTGTAAAATTGCGGCGGGAGGAGGTAGCAAGGGTGATGCGTCAGTGTAGGACCTACCTCTCCCATAGTCTAGAGGTGATGATACATGTGGTGGCACAGTTGAGCGTCTGAGTGGCACATTGTTAACTGTGGGGATAACTTAATGAGGTAAGAACAGGGGATGGCTGCTCCTGGTGGTCAAGCAATGTGATACATTGGTGCTCGTGGGACCAGTCTGTTAAGGTAGGAACTGCAGATAAGTGCTTCTGGTGTCAAAAAGAGTCCCTGAACTAGGCCCCATCAAGAGGTTTAAATTGAGCGCAGGAGAAAGGATGTATTGTTCGAGTTATGGTGCAATATATTGCACAGGTGGTGACGATTGTAAAACTGGTTTGGGAGGCATTGTAGCTGATTGACTCACTTGGACGGCCAATTTTTAAAGGAGTTGCGTGATCAGTTGTTGTGGTTGTAGTTGTAATATGTTTTTCTTGATGTCGCTACTCTTGTCACTCCTGTTGCGGTTGCCTTTGTACCATCATGTCTTCATGTAGCTGAGTAGTAGCGTTTAACTCAGCTTGAGGACGGGTTAGTTTCAGGGGTGGGGATTCTAGAAGTGGGGTGTCTTGTAGTTGCAACTCAAATTCAAACTGCAATTTATCCGTTTCCATCATATTTGTATAATCAATGAAGTCCGTAATGCTAACAGGTTCGCTGTATTTGAGAACGTTGAAGTGTGGCCTGTCTTGAATGGCCAGAGACTCGTTGTTCTGTGCGTAATGGAGTTGCTTGGCAGTGGAAGCGTGCTCGGCCCATAACCCTATCAGAATTCGTGTCAGTTCTATTGACTTGTTCACAGCTATCGGGATCTCCAATTGTATAACCGGTAGTGGTTAATATTGCTTGACCAGTGTTAGTAATAGTCACTTGATCAGATGTCTTTAAGGCTCAGTGGCTGTGATATAGGCTCTACAGAGGGCCCATATACCAACTCTCTAGGTAACTAGCTGTAGTAATTATATCTCTGTTCTAATTCAGAAGGGATAGATGCTTTGATGCGCTTGGGTGCAAATTTGGAAATTGCACAATGACATCGATCATTAAAGGGGGCTATATTACTATGTAAATAAATACTATTATCACTGAATAGTGTCAGTATGCAGTTTTCCGACTTCTGAACAAGCGAAAGTTCTGACCGCTGATTATCGAATGTGGGTGCCAGCGGTGGACTAGACATTACAATAACAATGTGATTATTGCAAATACCTAATTAAATGCAAAGTATTTTTGTACGTGCTTACGAAAGCTTCGTATTTTGCTATTCATATCGCGTACGTGTAAGCGGGGCCCATCTTTACTTGTGTTTCCGCATATGTGTGACCGGAGTCTTTATTAGATATTGCTGTTTACATTTATACTTGTCTCACTTTATCTTAATAATCCAGGACTAATATCTTCGTCCAAGAATGGCGTCTTTAGCCAGCTATCCCATTGGTGTAACAGCTTACATGTCATGTATTGGTAAATCAATATATAAAGTTGAAAAAATATTACGCAATTAAATTATTGTGCAACTAACTAATCTTCAGCCACAATCATTTATCTACTTATTATCTGGACTTCGATCAAACCTTCTTATTCATCTGTGGTTAGTGATCTTGCAACAAGTAATAATAATAATAATAATAACAATAACAATAACAATAAAAAAAAAGTAAAAACAAACTGTATTATAATTTATAATATTTACTGTATGGCTTTAGTCTGGGTAGTATGGCCTGAGACAAACCTTATTAAGCAAGGTGGAATGTCTGGCAACTACTTATAGAAGTCATGCACTGGTTGCATTAAAAGGGCCTTATATTTTGAGGGTATGTCAATATATATATCACATCTTTTGCTAAAAGTTAACTTGGTTAAGAATAAATTTATTATAACTTATCATGGTTAAAGATAATTTATCAAAATAAGCATAACTGAAAATAGCTCAATCATTTTCCAAGCCAGGTAGAAGAGGCTTCATGAAATTGATGAGGGCCCGGACTGCACTGTGTCAAATGTGTAATGCAGTGTATCCTCTCCCTTACTTTCCATTTATGATGTGCTAGATAGCAACATCGCGGAACAGTTATTTAACCTGTTGGTGTTGCTTATATACTACAAAATTGTATTTGTAGCTATCCTGCTCAGATTTTGGAACAAGAAAAACCGAGCATTGAGGTGGTCTACAGACAAACAATGCCTGTATATGTATTTACTATGGTAACATAACAAGACTCATGAATGGTTGATAGAGAACATTATAGATAATAATTAAAACTCCAGCATTCACAACATGAAGACTATAAAACAGGAAAAAGAAAAAAGGGTAAATATGTGAATGATCCATTAAGTATAATATACTTCACGGAAGTATTTGACCATATATGAGACATCAGCAATAAAAACAGAACCATCAAAAATGGAAAAATCAGGAATTAAATTAAAGTACATGTATGCTAGTTAATGTTTTCATTTCAATCGGTGAAGTAGTTATCTCACCCATGCTTAGAGTGACATTCGATTATTGCGAACAGAAAATTTGAGATGAAAAGTGCACCGCTTTTTTATTCAGTATTACTACATAATTAACAGTCCCCAATCTGTCCCAGATCGAACCTTTCTATATTATCTAAATATAGCATTTTATATATAGGCTACTTCAGAACCCAGTGATAATTAGAACAATATTAATATTACTAGATGCAGTACTGGCAATTATTGCTACCTTATAGGAATAAATCATAGAAAGATCTTGCTCTTATTAGCTGGATATATCGCTATCCACCATGCATACCATTGGTCTAGAGTCACCACCAGTACCATCAATCACGCATGAGCCAATAAACGATTCTTTTCATTGTATTAAAATATGCGCGTAATAGGGCCTACCCAATCATTATTTGGATTAAGATTGGTATTCGATGCCGTCTTCATAACAAGAAACCGGCATGTAATTAAAGAGCCAATCACAAGGAAAGGAATGAATATGATTTATCCGACTGTGAATATATTACACTTTGCGTAGCTTAACGCAAAGCAATCTGTTCATACTGCAATTTAGAATGGTACCCACGTAGTCTATATACATACACCTGTAGAAACCGTAAAAGGCAGGTTATTTTTAGTAATTTAATATACTTGCTCTCTTATTTTTTTTCTTCTCTCAATTATTCTTCCTCTAATATTCAACAGCTACATCTTTGTACCCGTTTAGCTTGATTTTTACATTGAAACTATTTGCCATCTTATTGCCCGTCTACCTACCATTACACTTTTCATTCTTAGTCTCTTTATATGTAAATATGGACACTGTATAACAGTTATTTCTGCATATACACCTATAATTAAACTGAATTTTTTCTATTTAGTTTTGTTGTTATAGACTATGGTTGCAATTTTAATGTTATTCTTCGGTACAAATTTGCCCAGTAGACACACATATACACCACATAAACGGCCTCTCTTAGCTACACCCATGTTAGCCGTGCTTCTTTATTGTTATGAGACCGACTCTATTGCTCAGGAAACTAGTTCTCTCTGTCGTAGTTATCATCTTTCTTATAGCTGTAACTTGACCTCAGCAGTCTAGACTCTTCTAATAATTACTATTACAGACAACAACAGCAATAATATGCTTGCCACAGCAGCACTACAGTTGACCAGACAGGGTGCACGGTCTAGTGTAGTCCTTCCTGTCTGGGCCTCACTGAGGAAATATGCCACAGCCGCTCCTGTCGAACATGGTATGTGCATTGGTTATGCGCTTCACTCACTTAGGCTATATTATTGTGTGATATTAAATAATTAAATGAAATATTTGTAACAAGAAAAGATATCTTAGTTTGTTTTATTGTGCAGTTTATCTTCATGGTGGCCCACTGGGCTACTATAGCTCCTTACACACATCTTGACATAGGTACAATGCTTCAACTACCACTACCATTTTATGCATATAGTCTGAAGATGTGCTTTCGTATATCTATGCACATATACACACGGCATCCACATGTTGTTATGGTATACTATGGGCATGCAATCCACCTATTTATCTCCCTCTTTCTTTCCCTCTTGCTAGTTATATTAGGGCAAGAGGGTGTATGCGATCGCATTTTAGTTTTATTTTCTCTTTGCGTGTATGTATATTATTAAGTCATTAGTACTAATTAGAGCCATTGGTCAAAGAGATATATGACACTTTTGATTGATGGTTTCCATAGTAATTAATAACCACCTTATCAATTTCAGCATATTTTATTATTTCTTACTGTGTTGTATGTAGTTACTATCTCACTCGCTTTTGGATGATAACCGATAATTACAGGTTCATAATGAACATCGAAGCCAAATGTATATACTCCGTTTATGCTTGATCAATATAGCATACTAAATATGGACTAATTAATTATGACTATTATTATGTCTCCTGGACTGTACACGTATACATATATAGCTATATTTGACCAATATTTTAATATCTCTTTTACCCTCCCTCTCAGAAGCCAATCCGGGCATCGAGGTGAAAGAGGTTAGTCACCCTGGAAGACCTCTATATTTGGACATGCAGGCTACTACACCAATGGTTAGTAACCCATAACTAGGCATAATATTTTTTGATTGGTTAACTGGGTTTATGTGATGTGGCCATTCCTGTTGGTCAAGGCTTAAAGGGAGTTAGTGACAATTAGGAATGAAGATACTCTGTATAGAGAAGTAAATATGTTATTGTTATTGTTATTGTTACAGTATATTGTAGTATACAATGGTGTTATTGTTATGGTATAGGTATACCTCTTCCCTCTCTCTCTCCCTATGGTTGAGCATTTCGCCTTCATTACCTTTTTACATTATGGCATACTTTATTATAATAGTATAATAGTATATTTTCTTATATAATATTTTAAAATTTAAACGGGCTAAATATTCCCAAATATTTCATTACTCTACTATATACAAAAACTATTGGCTATTTTGAATGTTTTTGCATATTTCCTTTTACGCTACTTAAATCTTTTGATGCTATTTTCTCATTATTCAACCTAAAGCATCAACACATACCTTTACAATAGAGACCCTCTGTATATAGAAAGAGATATATAGGTATACCTACATCTACCACCTTTGCTTCCTCTCCCTCCCCCTCTCCCTCTCCCTCTCCCTCTCTCTCTTTCTCTTTCTCTTTCTCTTTCTTCCTACATTAACACATACCTCTCCAGGACCCCCGTGTGGTGGATGCTATGCTCCCTTACATGACCCAGTTTTTTGGCAATCCCCATAGTCGTACCCACCAATACGGATGGGAAGCCACAGATGCGGTAGAGTATGCCCGTGAGGTAGGTGTAGGTGTAGGTAGGAGAGAGACGGGAGTAGGGATACTATGACACTAACATTTTCTTAGGTTTTTGTAATGGTTTTATGGTTATTATTATTGTGGTTGCTATCACTACTACTACTACTACTATTATTATTACTATTGATTTTACTATCACATTTATTATTATTTTTATTGCTATTATTATTACTTGTTTTGTTTTATTTTACTTATTCTCTTTAACTGTAACTAGGGGTTGGAATAATATGCGATTAAGAACTGTTCAAGTCTATCGTTATGTAATATATATATTGGTGTTTGTATATGTACCCAAAGTATTTTATCAGTGATGGCACTGTGGTGTCCACAGCGAACAAACGTTAATTATTTATTACCTTATTATTTTTTCTTATGAACTTATACAATCTATCATATATAGAATCAGTCATTGTTCAATAATATAACCATATAACCATATGATTAGCCGGATTGGTGTGTGCACCCACTTATTCATAGAGGCATTAATATTATTGGCTGGGTATTTACATTTAAAATTTAATTACAGAAAGTAGCCGATCTCATTGGAGCAGACCCAAAGGAAATTATCTTCACCAGTGGAGCGACTGAATCTAATAATATCTCTATCAAAGGTGTAGCCAATTTCTACAAGGCCAAAAAGAGACACGTTATTACGTCACAGACAGTAAGTTATTGTTGGCTTCTAATGGTTGTATGTTCGTCCGGGGCATACTATTGGTTATATTCTCTTTAGCCAATCGTAGCATTACTGTTGTCTTTATTATGATCTTTTATCTCCTTCCCTTTCTCTCCTTTTGTCTAGGATACTATGCTCTAAGTAAAATGCTATTTTAGTAGTACCATAACATGTCGACATTATACTTAATATGCATACTCCATTGGATGGGGATGTGTAATATGTAGACTACAATAACTACAATACCGATATTCATTTAGATATATATTATATTAATGTTATCTAACGGGTTGGGCTGTAAGTATAGGAACACAAGTGTGTATTGGATTCCTGTCGTTACCTTGAAGGCGAAGGCTTTGAAGTAACATACATGCCTGTACAGAAAAATGGCTTAATTGATCTGGAGGTAGGGATGAGTTTTTATAGGTTAGGATACATGATAGGGTGTATAGTAGAGTATACTGGTATATAAAGTTAGAGTTTATAGTAGAGTATACTGGCATATAAGATTAGAGTGTATATTAGAGTATACTGGTATGTTAGGGTAGGGAAGAGGATGGTAGGCTAGACTCTTATTGTCTCTATTGTCTTTTGATGGTATGTTATAGTATGCTATAATATTATATAATACATAATATAATGTAATGTAATATGCTCTGATATGATATGATAAGATAAGATAAAATACAGTGTAGTGCAATAGTATTTAAGCCCGTCCTTTCCTAATATAGCTACCTCTACTTATGCCTATATATCTATGCATATCTAGGACCTAGAGAGTAAGATCCGAGATGATACAGCCCTGGTGTCTATTATGGCTGTTAATAACGAGATAGGGGTCATGCAACCTTTAAAGGAGATAGGTATGGTATATAGTGTATATTGTATTATTAAATTATTATAACATATAGCAATGTTTTCAATGCATTGCACTAATGATCTAGTCCATCATCCAGTATATATATATATCTCTATTCGATATTCTTTCAAAGGTTATTCCCCTAGAATGTGCATCCATTATTATTTTATTTCCATGCATTTTCTGTAGATTCTGTATATATTTCTGATTACATGTGACATAAGGTAGCATAGGGACTACATAACATCCAAGTGTATATTATATATTTGCTCGTATAGCTATATACTATACTACATTATATTGTACTATACTATTTCATACTGTATTATACTGTACTATAGTATCTATATAGTTATATAGTAACGGTGGCTTTTCCTACACCTACGCTAGGTGAGCTATGCAAGAGAAAGCGAACCTACTTCCATACAGATGCAGCTCAGGCGGTGGGCAAGGTCTCTTTGAATGTTAGAGAGATGGGGATTAATCTAATGTCTATTAGTGGCCATAAGCTATACGGGCCTAAGGGTGAGTGGGTGATGTGATATTAATAGCAGCCAACTAATAATACACTAGTGTTAAAAGAGTGTGTAAGTTTATATGAGTGTGTACTAGGACATCATCCTTCGTGGGAGTAAGCGAGAAAAGCGATAGGTATAGTCATGCTAATCTTACTGGAGTATAGTGTTTGGTAGTGAATACAGTGAATACGACTAGGTTAGGGTGTAGAGATGTAGGGAAGTTCACCCAGATATATATTTATGAATTATGAGCTATGGGTAAGCTAGACTTGTAGCTTACTAGTAGGCACTATAGTTTATTTTAGGTAATGTAGTATATAATAGGTAGTATATTATATAGTAGGTAATGTAGTATAGTAGATAGTAGATAATGTAGTATATAGTAGGTAGATTGGCAGTAGCTTACCATATCCGACCCTACCCTACCCTACCCTACCCCTTGCCTTGCCAGGTATTGGAGCCCTCTATGTGCAACGGCGACCCAGAGTCCGTCTAGTAGCACAGATGAGTGGGGGAGGACAAGAGCGTGGTATGCGCAGTGGTACGCTACCAGCGCCCTTAGTACTGGGCTTAGGCAAGGCTTGTGAGCTCGCATCTAAGGAGATGGCCGTGAGTTTTCCGCTTTACCGTACTACTACATACATATACACATACATATAGACTAAATTTGGGTAGAATTGGTGTTTATTTGTTATGATCAGGAGTTGTTGGAACTAAACCATTGCTCTTTTACACTTTTATTTCTTTATTTCTTCTTTTATTAATCATTCTTTTATTTATGGTTTTATTATTATTGTTATATTGTTCATTACTATAGAGAAAAGACGTTCCTTTCTACTATACATAATACACCACATATACTATATATTTCCATACCCCTTTATTGGCTGTCAACTAACCAATCAACCCCTTCTACCCTATCCACAGTATGACCATAAGCGTATCACCGCGCTTTCTAATAGACTAGTTCATGGCATTACATCTCAACTCAGTCACGTGATTCGTAACGGTGACCCAGTGAGAACCTACCCTGGTTGTGTGAATCTGTCATTTGCCTATGTTGAGGGAGAATCTTTGTTGATGGGTAGGTGGCTGTATAGTATATATGGTATAAGGTATGCTATATAGTATGCAAGTTATAGGATATGTTATATGTTATATAGTATATAAGGTATAAGGCATGTTATATAGTGTATGTTGTATGTTATATAGGGTATATGAATGTCTCATCTTAACCTAACCCATATACACCCTACCCTACCTTAACCCCTACTTCATGGCCGTGCAGCCCTGAAGGACATTGCTCTGTCTAGTGGTAGTGCCTGTACCAGTGCCAGTCTAGAGCCGTCTTATGTACTAAGGGCTATAGGGTCGGAAGAAGACCTGGCTCATTCCTCCATTCGCTTTGGAATAGGTCGCTTTACTACAGAGGAGGTAGGCGCTAATATCTTGATTTGTATATAGTATAGCATGGTATAATAAAGTATAGTAGACTGTAGACGGATTAACAATCCAATAGTGATTGATTAGCAATTATATCTTATTATATATTGTATTATATTTTATTACCAACTCATACCTACACATGCGTATTGGCTCATTTAGTTAACTTGAATGATGATTGGTTGGTATACCTCCAGGTTAATTAACATATATGCATGTAATTAACTAATTATACCCTAATTAGGACCGTATGCTACAAATTCATTGGTTGACTAGTTGATACTAAACTATTGATGAAACCTGAGTAATTCTAAGCAAATGCTATTGGCTATGTTTGCCATCAAATTAAAATCTACCTATGGTGTGAATAGATTCATTATTCTTCGATAATAGATGATTATTATACTACCCTATTATCATATATATATATCCTAGCCTGGAAGTATGTATGCTCTTTCTCATTTCCTTTCTTATAACTTACATGTTTAACCACGCAGGAAATTGACTACTGTGTGGCCAAATGTGTGGAGCACACCAACCGGCTAAGAGAAATGAGCCCTTTGTGGGAGATGGTACAAGAGGGTATTGATATTAAGTCTATCCAGTGGAGTCAACACTAAGCTATAGAATAGCTCACAGCTGGGGTTGAGCCTATAGCCTGGTGCTGTAGTATGTTAACCGTACATATATAATATATATTGTAGGCAGGAACATGCCTGCTGCTGTCTGTTTTTCACGGCCAGAATCACGTTCTTCCCATCGACACTTAGAATAGTTCATGAGATAGGACATTCGGTTGGCTACATGCTATTATTTTTTCTAACATTTTAGTTTTTGCTCATGTATATATGATTGTACAAAAATATATTTTTTATTAAACTCTTTTCAATGGTTGTCTGTCCGGAAATGGTTGTGTTTGGTTTCCTATGCAACATAAACGACTTATACTCCAATTCTTTTTTTATATAAAATAACTTAATTGTCATGAAAAGCTATTGTTTAACTGTTCATTCATGCTTGGTATTAGTGCAGTAGAAAAGGTGATCAAATTTTGAATTTATTTTGGATGTGTTATGCAAAACAAAAAACGTTTGCAATTCCATTTCAAATATTTACTCAGACAGCAAAGTATACTTAAATATGGACATTTGCCATATGACAAGGGAAGAGCCAATATTGCATACAGAAAGACATGATATACTTTATGATAAGGGGAAAATATTTTTAAAAGAAAACAGGATTTCAAATTTCATGTGTTTCAGTCAATGTTAGCCGAACATAAATGTACACAACATAAGTAGAAATTTATTTAGAGTTATATAAACATTAATTAGTTATAGTTATTAAATAGTCTATATTCAGGATGTTATATGTTATATCAATAATAGTTCCGGCATGGAATGTAAGGCAAATTGATAGTTAGGCAAGCCAAATATTAAAAACAACTTGATTACCGGCCCATTAATGGTGTATAGTTGAGATCGTGTTTCTGTATACTTGTAGATATAAAGATTTCTGTCTGTCGCAAGACCAACATGAGATTATGGAGTAAGAGTAAGTAAAATACTATTTAGTTTAACTTGAACCCATCATTTGTTGTCATACAGGTTATTATAACCGTATGTTTTGTGTGTATGCGTTAGTGTGTAGAGCTGAGTAGTTATAAACATCGCATCATTTAAAATATGTCTAATTTTATTATGCAGTTATTAATTGACACTTTTACTGCAGTTAAAGCCTTACCATTTATATATATAGACTACAAGCCAGTATAATTATTTTTCTGGATATCAAGTTTGAAATTTTTATTTTATTGTGTGTAAATAGAAATGGATAGTGGGAAGCAATATATATACATAGGCTTTCTATAAGAAAGTATTAGAGTGTAGTAGGAGAGGCTACATATAAAACGGAGCACATCCTTATTAAAATGGAAATAATTGCAACTCCAATTCATAGATTATAGATTAGTCGTTAGGACTAAGTTAAATAACCCACAGGACAGCTACTTCTACCAAAAGTATATAACCAAACTTCAGGTCTGTATCAAGAGCCAGAAATAAGGCACGTAAGTAAATGTTGTTTGACTTAGCATAAAGTGTCTTTGTTATTTTAGTAATGGCTCAAATGCATAGCACTACTTCTTCAGAAGGTAACATAGGTACAAAACGTAAATTTTGTACTTACTCTTATTACTGCCGAACGATCGGCAAGAAAAGTCAAAAAAGTCAAAGCAAATTTAAAAAATGTTATATCTTTTTAAAAAGTGCGTAGAGTTTTAGTGCCGTAAAACAAAAGGGAACAGACAAGTACTTCGTTTCCTAGAAGTAAATAGTATATGTTTTCCAATTGTATTATGATATTCAGTGCCCCCTTTATTTCTGA
>NAOQ01000007.1:0-51887 GCA_002751075.1 Ichthyophonus hoferi
ACTCTAAGTGTATATTTTTAACAAGGAGAGCATAGCCCTGTTAAAAAGTATCTTCTGCAGTAAGATAAAAAAAATGTAGTTTTTATTAAAAGAGTGACTTGTAAATCATTTTATTACAAATTATTAGCAAGTGAGGTATAAGTTCACAAGTGTGGTGTGTTTAACTTATAGTTTCAGTTACAAATTAAAGATTGTATGACAAAAAACACCTATCAGATTAGTTTATATATCAGGAGAATATATTTAATTAGAAAAACAACCACTAATGCAATAGGATACACATCTGTCGATTTACTTTTATTGCTGTTATTTTTTGTCAAGGGAGAAAAAACTATTATCATGCAAACTAAATGAATATTTTTTTATTTTTAGATTAACCATGATTCCAATTTACAGTATGATAATCTGGCACTAAAACACAACAATAAATAATTTCATATATTTGCATATATTAGGAGAATAGTAATAATAAAATTTTACTCAAATATAATGCAGTAAATTTTAACATAGATATGCTTAACCTATGCACAAATGACACAAAATGTGTCTGGTGAGCTGTAGTCATCTGAGTTTTGGAAATAACTCTTCATTGTATTTTATTTTTGGTCAGATGACCAAGGTAGAAGTGCTGGATTTTGAGATCAATTTGGCTAGTTAATGCAGTTAAAGATGGTAAATTTTTGTTAATTGTACTATTTTATAGATGTGCAACTTTTTTATTATTAAGATTCACCTAATATATACAAATATAAATTTGATTATTGTAGTATTTTAGCATGGATTATGCAATGCCACAAATTGGAATTGTGGTGTTCTAGACCATTTAATTTGGTTTTTGTAATCATTTCTTTATATCTCTCAACAAAAACATAAGATTAGATTGTAAATCAGTCTGTATACTCTGAAAAGCAATCCTAGAACATTATCATTTGTTATCTGATTAGTTCATGATTATGTCTTAAGGAAAAAACCAATCAGATAGATGTTCTTTAGCCTATTGCAATATCTTTAACCTGCAAAACATTGGTACAAATGAACTATATGCTACCTTACATGCAAACTGATATTTTACTTGTTCGGAATTTTTCATTTCATAATTATTGTAAGTCATTTTTTAATAAAATTAATTTTTAACATATTTTTATAACTATTAATACTTCATCAGATATTTCGAGAGTTATAAAAACCCAACACAAGTTCTCATTCTCAATGGTATTAATAACTCCAGATCTTGAAACACAATGCAAGGATGATTTTAAATCGTTTATGTTATAACCTGTAACTTCTTATTTTGTACTCACCTCTAGGCCAACAGTTTCTACTTCTCTTCTAGTTGTATCAACATACCAAAATACATCTTCTTTCTAAAGTAGTTATTGAAAGGAGCAATTCTTAGCATGCAAGATCTTCATGTGACCCCTTCATTAGGATTCCAATACAGGGATATGACTAACAAGACCAAGGTTTCCTTAGAGATTGCAATACCAGTGTTCTGTAAATTTAACACTGAAAACGTTGATTATGCTCATTCTAAGTTATTCATTGACTTTGCTCCAATTATGCATATTCTGGAATCTGCTGCCATTCTCATTTCTACAGGAAAAGTTCTGGATCTCTTTTTCAGAATAGTCCAACACCATCAAAATGTTAAATCAGGCATGCACAAGTGACTTCTTAACCTGTCCTATACCTTTGCCTTCCAATATTTCAGAGCAACTCATTGCAGTCAAAAATAGAATAGATACAACAGTTCATATAATTCTGCATTAGGGTTTGAGTATTCCACAACAACCTATTGTTGGATTTAAACCCGATGCACTGTATTGGATGGTCATACCTCTGTCTCATCAAGAGTTTGAACCAGATTCTTTTGTATTACTTCCGTATTACCAGTAGCATCTGAAGTAAATTAAATACATTTCTAGTCTTTTTATTCAGTGAAGGAACATGTGTATTTTTATGATACATAAATGCAAAGTCTTTTCTTTTACCTCCAAGTTTCTCATTATTGCAGAGAATGAGAATAGCTTCAACTATATTATTTTGTAACTGTTAAAAAAATATAAAACAAATGTAGCTTTTTATTGTAAAGCACGACAAGGTGACTTAAAGTAACAAGTTACAAGTGAAGTATAAGTTCACAAGTGTGTTGAACTTATAGTTTGGTTACAGATTAAAGATTGCATGATGCATAGAAAAAATCCTATCTGATTGGCTTTATTTATCATGAGAATATACTGAATCAGAAAAAACAACCACTATCAAGATAGGATTACATATTTGGACATCTATTTCTATCAGCATGTTGCAATGGTTTTGGGAGAAAAACCATAATCATGCAAACTAAATGAATATATATTTGTATATAAGGAGAATCATAATAATAAATTACTATGCAATTATAATGCAGTAAGTAACATTTTAACAGCTTCACTCAATTGTGTATATATGCAAAGATGTGTATGAAATGTGATTGCATTAGTTATCAATTTAAGTGCTGTGCATGTTATAGCAAAAATAAAAGGATTGATTGACACATAATATCCCTCTTAAAATAATGATGAATGTAGAACAATAATGATAAACGAGGAGTAAAAGTGGATGTAGCTATGGCTGTAGAGTAAAATATAAAATTGTTGAATTGTTGATGACATTGTCTCCTAGAAAGATAAAGTAAGAGGTGTATCCAAATAATGTTGTCATACCAAATTCTGGGGAAGCATTTGTTTGATTATTCCTATCCTGGTATTGAGGTGTAGAAGAGATGACTTGCGTTGCGTAAATACTGGAGATGTGTAATGGTATACTGGTTCTGTGGGAGGAACTGTTATCCTGCTCCTGAATGCCAATGAAATCTTCCTCATGTTAAGGGGTAAGAAGAGGAGTAGCTGACTCCATTGGGAGTGAAGAGTCAGTAGGGAGCCCATAACCCTGTTAAAAAATATACCTATAGTAAAAGACATATCAGACAAAATGTAGTTTTTTATTGCAAAACCTAACAAGTTACAAGTGAAGAATAAGTTCACGAATGTGTTGAACTTATAATTTGGTTACAGATTAAAGATTGCATGATGCATAAAAAGCTCCTATTTGATTGGCTTTATCCATCATAAGAATATACTGAATCAAAAAAAAAAAAACACTATCAGAGATAAGATTACATATTTGTACTTTTATTTTTATCAGCAAGTTGTTATGGTTTTTCTCTCAAAACCATAATCATGCAAACTAAATGAATATATATTTGTATATAAGGAAAATTATAATAATAAATTGTTATGCAATTATAATGCAGTCGCATTTTAACATTAACAACATTTTTTTTTCAATAATTAACTACTCATATCCAGTCCCAACTGAGGGTATGGAGTTTGAATATGTAGGCTAGAGTCGTGGAGCATTGGGCGAACTTTAAGCTTTGCCTGTTTCCATATATGGTTACATCTCCCTATTGCCCTAACTTTATTACCTTATGTTAAAACATCTCCACAACCCTGACCTTATGTTATGTTAGATTGAAGAAACCTCATTGTGGTTTCAGGAGTCTCTACAATAAAGTTCTAAGACTTAATTACTGAATTAATCAGATTCTTATTGCTATGTTGTACTTATCTTGGACACCTTATTATAGCCAAGCAGAATCTTGTGTGTTGCATTACTAAACCCACTACCCATGGTAAGGCATAAAAACCAAACTAATATTCCTACTCAAATGACATCCTACTAGCTATGTATTGCAACACATTGTTTTTCCAAATCTGGGCTAAATTGATTGCCCACTATAGTCAAAGCTTAACTGCCAATATGATGGCATTATCTAGCAATTACCAGAATACTAAACCATCATCAGATGAGACAATTATTTATAGGCTGCCAAATTCCAACACAAGGCAACCCAATTTAATTTGCTGCAGCAAAAATTTCAGATCATTGAGATTTAACTTGTTTCCAAACCTGAATCAGATTTCTATGCAATTTTATTCTACAAAAATGGAATAACAGCATGGCAGGAAGTTGAGCTTTGCACACTTAATAAGTTTACTAACTTATTGGCTGTATATGAGGCTGATAATAGGCATACATATTAGGCTATTTCTGCATATTTGGATAAAGCCTTTCTGAACTATCAGCTCTCGTAATAGGTACAACAGAAAGACATGACTTGGATGTGATTGAGCATCTTAGACATAGTCAATTCAATGTTACACATTTAAGCAGGAACTTCAAAACAGAGTACAGCATACAAACAATAAACCTCAGAATTATCTGAGTAAAGGCAAACTAATCAATAGAGTGGCATAATCAGAAACCGACTCACTGACCAAAATTGAATAAATAGTGTTATTATCATGATCCATTTTCTCATTTGAATGAAAAAATTAGGGTTAAGAAAACTTCTAAATCTTCTATATCAGTATATGGTAATCCATCTCCAATAACCCTCTTTTGCAAACATTAAATTCCCTCAAATTCCCCCAATCGGTTTCTTTCCATTCTTTTGAACAGTGGAGCTCTACACTAAATGATAAACCTGCATCTTGTGAGTTCAAAAGGGCTCTTCATGTGCTTGGATTGGTAACAAGTATTAATCTCACTGAGTACTTTAAAGGAAAACATAAAAATTATACATTTTCATAAATGAAAATTTTCACCTCGGCTGACAGAATGAAAGTCCAGTTGTTAAGGGTGTTGTTATAAATAACCTAGTATGTAGATTAAATTAATTTACTATAATTGTGTGAAGTAATTAGTTACTAACCTCTTTATGATTAGTTAATAATTATAGACATTAATATATTAGTCAGAGTAGAACCATTGGATTAGCAGTAAGTGACTATTAATAGAGATGTTTAATTAATACCAATAAGATTTAAACAAAAGGCTTTTAAGGCACAGGCTTTATGTTAAAAGCATTTATTATTGTAGTGTTAGGACATTACTGTATAAGTAACCCCAAAATTATTCTTAGGGTAATTCCCTTTATTTATTTATTAGTTAGTATTCAGGGGTTTACTTAGTAAGAAAGCAGGTGCTCAGCACAAACTTACATTCCAATATACTACACCATTTATCATGATACCTTATTAAGGATACTGACTAGTTTCAGTACAAACAGTGGACAAGTACGTAACGCCATGTAAGGTCTCACACAGGGAATAAAAGAATTATATAATAAATTCTATGTACTAGAAGTTATCATCGTTTATTTTATTATGTCCAAAACCAAAAATACCACAAAGACAAATTCAGCAAAGCAACTGATTGCTTTAACACCAAGAAACATAGAATGGTCGATTCAGGTAGAAAAGAAGTCTAGAGTAAGTGTTCTATCCTCTGACTCATTGATTGAAGGCCAAACATTATCTACTGCCAAACCTACCAAGCGGTTTGTTCCTTTGTCCACAATCTCCCTAAAGGTACCAAGCTCATGAAGTGAAACCAGTTCATCAGATGTTTCTTTCTTTTCAGCCTCTGACATAGACATCTCAGAGATCAACAAAGAAGATCAAAACAGGGTTACTAAGACCCAGCAACCAAGTGAAGCTTCCACTACTGACTCAAATTCAAAGCCTGCAACAAAGCATCTCTTTGCCACAGCAACATCAGCTAAACCTTCTGTCACCAAGCCTGCGATGAAGTGCCTTTTTGCCACAGCATTATCAGTTAATCAGTCTGCACCCACACCCAAGGAAGCAGCACCACAAGTTAAAGAGCAGCCTCAGCCCCAACCTACAGTTTCTTCCCAGAATCTTCTGAATATGTTGTATAGGCAGCAGGGGGAGGTAAACTGGGAGGTGCCAATGGCATCTAAGAATGACTGAGGTACCCCTCCAGCCATTAATCTGCTATATATTTCCAAGGGTGAGGGTCAAGGTGGTGATTCTTACAGTGAATGGTCTGCCGAGGTGATCTTCTACATGTCAGTGTATGGGTGTTTGGATCAGCTAGATACCCCTCCAACCTTAGCTCAGCTGACTAATCCACAGAAATTTATGCTTCAAGAGGGAATGGCAAGATTTTTCCTTCACAGGTACATCTCAGAGGACGTTTGAAACCAAATTCAATGGACAATTCTTCAGCCTGCACACATCACCTGGATGGCCATGAAGATGAATTTTGACAGCCTGGGGATACCTATGGTTTTACAGTACTTCATCAATTTAATTTGTGCAAAGCCTCATTCATGCTAATGAGGAAGGTAATGCTTTTATCAGGAGGATACAAGGACTTAACAATTGACTTGCCAGATTGGAATTATTTTGGATTACAGCTATGCTGCTGATGAAGGCCATAGAAGTGATGCTATGGCTGTCCATCTGAAGGTAGTAATATGTAATCAGTTTGTCATATCCCAGTCTAGAAAGGAACTCTTCAGGACATGACCAGCTACTTGACTATCTGCAAGAAGATCCAGTCTTCTCGGGCATTTCCTCCAGCTCCACAGAAGATGCTTCTTCCAAAACATGAAGTGGGATACTACCAAAACATGGTTTCTTGTGATTTCTGTCAAGGAGACCACTATCAAAAGGCATGTCCTATGCTTAAGATGTTCAATGATATGTCTGTTCAACTCAAGCAAGCAGAGAACAAGAGGCCCAACCATCATTCAATTCAGGGGAAACCCAAAGGTGGGAAAGGTAAGAAGAAGACTGAAACAGGTCTGTTTGCAACACATCATGCTTCTGAGGCACACCATGCTGGATATGCAGTCACAATAGGCAACAATCTTTCAGCATCTATATTCAGCCCAGGACAGAGTGCTTTTGTAGTTGACAGTAGATCTTCAAGGCACCCACACCATAGGAGGGAGTACTTCCTATTCCTTCATCCAGAGGTTTCCACCTTAAAATGGGGAAATAGGAAGACAAGCAATACTTTGGGATCTGGGGATATCCATCTAAGCACAAACGTTGAAAGTGAAATGAGCTCTGTAATTCTAAAGAATGTCCTGTACTGTACATTCCTGATCTGTTGATCAGTCTTTTCTCTCTCAATGCTTTGAGGGGGAAAGGATTAAGAAATATTTTCATGGACGATTTTGTATAAATAGTTCAAGGGGATAAAATAAGGTTTTTCTAGTTGGAGATGCAATTGAAGATCAGACTTACATGCTTCATAGGACAATTGTCCTTCCCAAAGTACATAAGAATCATGAAAATATCAAGGAGAGGCCAGATTCGGGGAGTGAAGAGGACCTTGACATTAAGAGAAAGATTTTGACCACCAGCATGGAACTGCTTTTCTATCAAATCTTTCACTCCAGATTTATGCATCCGGGACAAGCAGGCATGGCGAAAGCATTGTCACTATGTGACAGCAAAATAGAAGGACCGGCCATCGTTGACTGTCAAGCCTGCAACCTATCCAAGATCAAGACTTTGCCTTTCTCAGAGCAGATGAAAAAAGCATCAAGAGTGTTACAACGCATTCACTCTGACCTCACTGGACCCCTCAAGGAGTCGAATTCAGGGTACCACTGCATTTGTACTTTCATGGATGAATACTCTCACCTTGTGACTGTATTTCTCCTGAAAAAGAAATCTGAGGATTTTACCAGCTTCAAGGAATGCATAACATATGCAAAGAGTAGGCATAGTGGACAGTCCATCACCACTCTGATGATGAACAACGGTTCTGAGTATGTCAACTTAGAATTTGTAAAATACCTCAAGAAAGAAGGTATAGTTCACCAAACTGCAGTCCCCTACTATTTACAGCAGAATGGGGTTAGTGAGCATTTAAACCAGACACTATTTACAATGGTAAGGTGTGCCTTAATAGAAAGCGGTCTACTGGCAAGATTTTGGGATAAGGCAGTGATGGCGGCAGTGATGGCGGCAGTATTCACCCTCAACGTTCTTCCAATATGAACTATAGGAAAGAACAATCTACCTTGGAACCTATGGTATGGGTCGTCTGCCTCCACAGGTAGGTAAAGAGCCTTTAGATGCAAATACTTCTACAAGCTTCCAACCAAGGATAAGATCTCTCCACAGGCAAGAAAGACCATCTTTGTGAGCTACCAGTCTACACAGAAGGCCTACCGTGTGTTGGACAAGAAGACATGGCAGATTGCCATTAGTTAAGACGTCCAATTTTATAAGAACGTCTTCCCTATGTACAGGAAGACAAACTCGGAACCAAGCTGAACCACAAAGCCCCCCACAAGCTGAACCAAAGCAAGTTAAGACAACTCTGACCACAACAGGAGTGACTGGGTATTTTCCTACTCAAGAACTGAGGAGTATAATGAATAGTGGACCATCAAGAGCAGAGCTGGTCAAGGGATCAGCATTTGAGGAGACCAGCAAGACTATGACAGTAGAAACGCCAGCTACTAGAAAGACTAAGCTTCTTCCTCAGACATCAACACTAGAATTTAGCCATTCACCAGAGTGTCTATCTTTTGAGAGGGAGTCTCAGATACCCACTCCAGATTGAAATCTACAGATTTTGAAGTATGCACCTTCTATCACTCATTCAGGTCTTCAGTATTCTAAGGACCCTTCTACCAACCCAGCCCTACATGCAGCATCCCTTCCCAACATGTATGGAAACAACATCCCAAAGTCGGTGTTGTCAGCTATGAAGTAGCCAAACTGGCCAGATTGGGAGAAGGCAATGCAGATGGAGATGAGGGTTCTATAGGAGAACACCATATGGAAACCTGTTAATAGGCCAATGGATCAACCCGTTTTGAGGCCAATGTGGGTCTTTACAGTGAAGCATGACAGCCATGGAGCCATCATTAAGTGTAAGGCTCATCTGGTAGTCATGGAAACTTATCAGCACCCCAACATCAATTATTTCGACATAAAATCACCTGTCTGCTCCCTGACAATGATTTGAATTTTCCTAGCCATGGCTGCATCCCGCAACCTAGAGATGGTCCAATTGGACATTGTCAGCGCTTAACTCAATGATAAGTTAGAAGAGGAGATCTACATGTACCAACCTAAGGGCTTCATTGACCTTGACTTTCCGTCTGGTATATGTAAGTTGCAGAAATCCCTTTATGGATTGAAGCAATCAGTGCTAGTCTGGCAATGGACTTTAGCAGCTTTTTTGGCAGGGGAACATTTGTTTCCTACTAATGCTGACCCATGTCTTTTCGTGTCACTAGGTGTGTCATGTTTTAAGGCTATCTGCGTGTATGTAGATGATATGTCAATTGTGTCCGATAATAAGGATGCAGTCAATAACATTATCGAAAATATGAAAAAGACCTTTGACACAAAGGTTTTGGGATTCCCTTCAGAGTATCTTGGCTATCAGATCTTGAAGGATGAGAATGGTTTCATACATATATCCCAAGAGGGGTATGTGAATAAGATCATTTGAAAATTTGACATGGCTAATGCCAAACTCACCATGTCACCGATACTACCTGGTCAGGTAGCAGCTCTGGAGACGGTGGACCCTACGAGTCGCAATGTGAAGGACTACCAAACAGCAATAGGATATCTGCTATGGATATCCCACCTAACCTGCCCAGACATTGCTTTTACAGTGGGATTCCTGTGCAGGTTTGACTTAAACCCTTCTGATTCACATTGGAAAATGGTTTTGCAGGTAATAGCTTACCTTAACTCTACACGGGAGAAAGGTATAGTATTTCACAGCATGCCAATCAAAGTAACAGCATACTGATGCAGACTTCACAGGAGATATGGAAACTTGACGCTCAACAAGAGGCTTTCTATTTCTAATCTCTAACTCACCAGTATCCTGGATGAGCAAGAGACAAGGCCTGGTAGCAACGTCGTCAACAGAAGCAGAATACATAGCTTTATGTACTGCCACACACAAGGTTCTTTGGTTAACAGATATTCTGGATAGCCTGGGAGTAGCACCAAGACCACTGGAAATGAATGAGGACAATCAGTCAACAATAAGGATCACAGAAAACAATGGAGTGACAAGGAGCACCAAGCACATCCAGATAAAGTCTCATTACATTAACACTGTCATTCAAGATAGTATCATTGTAATAAATCAAGTTCCTACCATTGATTAGAAGGCTGATATATTCACCAAGGCCTTTGCCCCAACAGAGTTCATATGTGTATGCACTCAACTAGCTCTAGATAACTGGATTTGACGTTCTTTATGGGTATATAGAAACATAGGGGGAGTGTTGTTATAAATAAGCTATTATGTAGGTTAAATTAATTTATTATAATTATGTGAAGTAATTAGTTACTAACCTCTTTATAATTAGTTAATAATTATATACACTAATGTATTAATTGGAGTAGAACTATTGGATTAGCAGTAAATGACTATTAATAGAAATGTTTAATTAATACCAATAAAATTTAAACAGAAGGATTTTAAGGCACAGGCTTTATGTTAAAAGCATTTATTATTGTAATGCTGGGACATTTCTGTGTAACCCCAAAATTATTCTTAGGGTGATTCTCTTTATTTATTTACTAGTATTCAGGGGTTTTCTTAGTAAGAAAATGGGCGCTCAGTACAAATTTATGTTCCAATATATTACACCATTTATCATGATACCTTATTAAGAATACTGACTGGTTTCAATACAAACGGTGGACAAGTATATAACGCTATGTAAGGTCTCACACAAGGACCAAAACAATTATATAATAAATTCTATGTACTAAAAGTTATCATCGTTTATTTTATTATGTCAAAAACCAAAAATATCACAAAGACAAATTCAGTAAAGCGACTGATTGCTTTAACACCAGGAAACATAGGATGGTTGATTCGGGTAGAAAAAAAGTCTAAAGTAAATGTTCCATCCTCTGAGCCATCGATTGAAGGCCAACAAATATTATCTACTGCCAAACCCACCAAGCGGTTTGTTCCTTTGCCCTCAATCTCCCTAAAGTTACCAAGCTCGTCAAGCGAAACCAGTTCATCAGACGTTTCTTTCTCTTCAGACTCTGACATAAACATCTCAGAGATTGATGAAGAAGATTTCAACAAAGGGTAGGAGAGAGATACAGGTAAACAAATTAAGCATTATAATAGTATCTGAGCATTCAATGCCTCCAGCTGCAATATCTAGCAAACTTAGTATAAAATCCTAGCACTTCTGCCTTGGTCATACCATCAAAAAAATGTGATAAAGAATTATTTCCAAGTATCATAGGGTTTCAATTTCCCAGAAACGTTTTGTGTTATTTGTGCACAGACTAAGTAGCCAGAACACCACTTAAGCCATGTACTTGAGAACGTTGAGACTGTACATGTTGGATAAGGACTATCTATGCATTGCAGGGTCTATGGAGGATTCTTGTTGTACTGTTGACCTGTGTAGGTGATGGAAGGAGCATACTTGGACTTAGTTGTATTCCAGTCTGGAGTGGGTATCTGAAACACTTCCTCCGAATATAAACACTTTAAAACATGCCTATGAATGATGGGTGAAGTCTCGGGAAAAGCATTGTGTTTCCTAAGAGCTGGCTGTTTTACCATTGTGGTTTCACCAATCTCTCCTTCAGATGCTGACCTGTTAATTCGCTGCAACTCCTTGGAAAATTTCTCCGTATTATTCCTTGATTACTGAGGGTGGAAAGACCCAGTAGTGCTGCTTGAAGATCCACAACATCCCTCTACTCATTACTATTTTCTGGGTTTTCTTATCTAGTAGCCAATATGCCTGTTGTATGAATTGGTAGCCTATTAAGACTGTCTCTTTAGCAATGGGCGAGATGTTGTCCATGGTTTCCAGCTTGTATAAACATTTGCAACTAAATGCCTTCAGTTGATTTGCTAAAATGGCGGTTTTATGCCACAGATTCTATAGTTGATTCATCTTTCCTATCCTACAGAAAGAAAATACATTGAGGGTAAAAGCTGCAGCTTTTATGGCCTCATCCCAAAACCTTTCTGGTAGATTGCCTTTTACCAAAGAACTTTTTACCCTAGTGTAAAGCATCTGGTTTAGATGTTCATTTATCCCGTTTTGTTGGAAATGGTAAAGAACTGTGGTTTGATGAAGAATGTCATTTTTCTTTAAGTAACTGTCAAAGACCGAACTTACCAACTTAGAACCATTATATATCATTAACGTAGGCAATGATACACTATGCCTATTTTTTGAATACACTAAGTATTCTTTAAAATATTTGAATGTTTCAGATTTCCTCTTAACCAAGAAGACAGTTACATAGTGCAAGTACTTATCAGCAAACGTACAAATGTACTTGAAACCAAAGTGGAATTGTTTTAATAAACTAGTTTGATCTAATTATGCACTTTGTAAAACTCTGGTGGCCTTTTCTAATTGTTTGGGGTAAGGGATGTGCTCGGACTTAACAAGTTTGCATGCCTCACAATTAATGATTGGACTCCCTTTGACTTGGGTGGCACAGAGCAAAAGAGCTTTAGTCATAGCTCCTGGATTTGGGTGCTTAGGCTTTGAGTGAAACATTTGATATGCTATGGGTCTCATATTGGTCATTGTAGTTCCCTTGCTAATTAGATGGATTTCTCCTCAGGTGAGGTGGCAATGCTGCCGGGGATTTCTGGTCTCTTCTGCCTGACTTCTGTCATGAACTTATTATTGAAGCCTCCAACCAGTAAATGCAATTGTTGATGGCCTCACCTTGGAGCATTACTTGAGCGTTTTTTACAAGGTAAATATGCTCAACTGCAAACACAGTTACTATTTCTTTTCTATTAAATGAAAGAATGGAAAATTGACCAAGGTTTAAGTTTGGGACAAATAACACATTCAATAGTGTTAATGTCTGTTTAACGTTACCTACTTTCATAAGTAGCTTAATACTGCTGGATCCAAGTGTATTATTTGTCTTGCCATTGCCCCATTGCACCTTTGATATTTTCAGTTTTGTAAGGTGAAGTCCTCTCAGTAAAAATGTAGATGACTTGATGACCACTATCCAAAACAAAAGAATTGTCTCAGTCCATTAGGGTGGTAGGTAACATACTTGACTATGTAGTTGCCACCCAAGATACATATTGGTTTGCTGAGTAACATTTATTGGACTTCTTACCATTTCGTTCCCTTGACTTGCTGGAAGAAGATCTATGATCTTGCTTATATGTCTGGTCTTGACCCCAACTAGTTTTAAATGACATATCATTAAATCATTTAACAATCATACAATTCTCCAGCTTGCGAGCTCCTTGCCACATCTCACAGAAAAGAATTTAGGTATAGCATCCATCAGAATTTAAGCTGTGGTCTGTAAATTTTGCTTCATTATTGATGGATACAGAGTGTCCAATTTCTGAATTATTTGTGTTGGAGTCAAGGTCCTTTAGACAATTCCTTGATGTTTCCTCTGGACTACCGTCAGATGCAGATGAGAGTTGAATCCTTAACTTCTTTTCCTCCACCGATCCTAACTTACTTGCTGAAGGAATCATCGACTTGCACTTAACTCTAGGATTAGTAGGTGCGTATATTCCCCTCTTAGTCACTACCATAACAATATCTATTAACTGGATAAAGAATCAAAGTCTTTTGTATGAAATTTTATTTAATGCAACACTTATAACAAACAGAATCCAGACTACATCTGTGGTTGCTGGTTATATAGTTGTTGGCTCAGGTCAATACTAGTTGTCTGTGTGATGAACATTTGAGATACATGTATCCCACACAAGGGGATCTGCTAAACTGTTATTAAGCATGTAGTTAGCAAACTATTTTTCAATAATTATTCAACGAATCATTCTGGTTGCTATATATTTTGCTTGTATTATAAATCACTGTGTGATTAATACCAATGACCAACACTAACTATTAAACCATGGTAAATTCTTATGTTAGACTTCACTAAGTAACAAGTCCCAATTAAGCATAATTAGTGATATCATGTAATCAATTAATCGTCATTAATCAATATCTAACTCTTATATACCAATGAAAGCCTCATTATAAACACTACTGAATATTTAGAGATACAATGCAAGATAAACAATAAACGATAGGTGTTTTTGTAAAAGAGATCATAAATTATACAGCTTAACACGTGTAAGAGTTGAAAACTTCAACACTCTTCCTACATCCCCACAGGTATGTGGGGATGTTACTTATTCCTCAAGGGTTTGTTTTTGACAAGTATTCGTGAGCTGGATGAGAACTAGAGTCTTGATGATAATGTTTGCCTTTTGATCATGTGTAGAGATTGGTTTAATTTTTATGTCCTCATTCCTCATGGTTTTCTTGGTGTAATGGTGCTTAACACGGACATGCTTGTTATTTTTAGTGATCCTATTGTTTTCCAAGATCTGTATTGTATACTGATCGTTTTCATAAACAGCTAGTGGTTCTGTCTAAATAACCATACTTTCTAACACACTGGAAGTCCATATGATCTTATGAACCACTACACTTAGTGCAATATATTTAGCATTTGTGTTTGATGAGGCCAATAATGACTGTTTCTTGCTAAAACTAGACACTGGTGTGTGATTAAAAAACAATATACATCCTGTTGTGGACTTTCCAGTTGTCCTATCTTTAGAAAAATCAGTGTTTACCTAAGCCCAGAGTTTTAAGGGTGATCTATGAGACACCAGTCCTATGCTGGGGAGTGAATTCAGGTAGGGCATCACATGGAGCACCATTTTCCAGTGAGATTGAGATGGATTTAAAGAAATCACTCTAGGTCGCTGATGAAAAAAGCTATATCTGGTCTTGTCAATTTAGACATCTACAGAAAAGATCCTATTGCTTTCTGGTATGCCCTGATACTGCAACTTGGGGTCAACTCTGTGATTTGTTGACGTCTGATACATGATTAAGAAGGATTGGGAATATGGTTCACTTAACACCTTTCATGTTGTGCAACTTTAGCATCTCCTGGATGTATCCCTTTTAGGTTAAGTGGATCAGCCCTTGACTATCCTTCCTAATCTGATAACCCAAGTATTCAGCTGAGAATCCCGTCTCCTTGGTTGTGAATCATGCCTTCATGCTGTCAATTAATTTTTCTTGTAGTAGACTTGTTATTAGAAATACTAATTATGTCATCTACATAGACACATACACCAAAGAAGTATGGTGTGTCATGGTGTACTAGTAGGTATGAGTCTGCATTGGTCAGGAAAAAGGGTTTGTTCTGCTAGGAATGCAGCTAAGGTACACTGCCAGATTAATGCAGATTGTTTAAGTCCATCTAGCGATCTATAAATCTTACATATCCCTTGGGGAAAGTCAGGGTCTTCAAAATCTTCTAGCTGATGCTTGTAGATGTTTTCTTCTAGTTTCCCATTGAGGTAGGCTCCGACTATATCTAGTTGTATGACTTCCAAGTCCCTTGATACTGCAGAAGCTAGAAGGAGTTGTATAGTTGTCAAGAAGCAAATTGGGAATCTATGTCAAAATTATCTATGTTTTCTCATTGTCAGTTCTCCATCACTACAGGTTGTGCCTTGTATTTGGTGATATTCTCTTAGCTGTCCCTCTTGGTGTTGAAAACCTACAATAGTTTTAACAATGGCTCCTCTTTTGGTTTATTTACTATTTTTCATGTGAAATTGTCAGACAGGACTTTCATTTCCTGTTCTATAGCAGCTTCCCATTGTGACCATTAAGGAGAGTTTACGGTTGCACGGACTGACTTGAGTATAATTTGGGCATAAAAATTGGCTTCAGTTGCAGAGGTAAACTGTGTGTTGAGATAGTATCTGGTTGGTACCTCTCTCTAGATTAACCTAGTAGTGGAGAGGGTATACTTATTTTTTGTAGAAATGTACCCATGTCTTTTGTCTGGCTTCCTTCCTCTTCGTTTTATTTACTCCAACTGTTCTTTCTATACCTCCCTATGTTTATCCCTCCTGGATTTCTCAGTTGCTCTATCCCTATTTTTCTCACTCAATCCCCCCTGAGTTGTCGTTTCCTTCAAATACTCCTTCATATGGAATGGATTATTGTTTTAGTGTAAGGTATCCTTCACAGTCTTAATGGTGGTTTTGACTCTGCATGTTGTCTTTTTATCTTGATCTGGCAGAAAATTTGGCTGTTTGACAGCATAGGAAAAACTTGTCTCTAAGAATTTTACATTCCTGCTGATTATTATTTTGTTGGTCTTGGTATCCAACAACCTGTATAATTTTTGAGATTCCTAATATCCTAGCATCACTATGTCACGTCCTTGTGGTGGCAACGTATTGCAATTCTTATCCTTGTAATAATATCTGCATCCATGAGTTATGAGTCTTCTAAAGGATGTGGTCAATTGTTGTTATAAGTCCCATGGTATTGTCAATTTTGGTAGACATCTAGTTAGCAGCACATTCAAGGTGAAAGTCACCGTCTTAATGGTTTAATCTCACAGATAATGAGGTAGACCACTCTCTATTCCCATACTCCTTACCATTGTAAATAGCATCTGGCTCATTCTTTCACTGAGTCTATTCTGCTCAAGATGATGGGGAATAGTAGTCCAATGGTGTACGCCAAATGTTTCCATGTAGGATGAGAATTGTGAGTTTAGGTACTTGGCTCTATTGCCCATTACCAGAATGGCCATAGGCTTGTCATGCATGGCAGTAGCATAGATGTGATACCTCTTGAAGATTTCAAATGTGTCTAATTTCTTCCTAACTAAATACACTTGTAGTGTGAATACTCATCTATGAAGGTTACCACATTTTGGAAACCAGAGTAGGTCCTAGATAAAGGTTCAACCAAATCTGAGTGTACTCTTTGTAGTACTCTTGTAACTCAGTCTGTCTGCTCAGGGTAAACATCCTCTTGGCTTTGGACATACTACAGGTTTTACAGTTCTTCTTCTTCCTGTTCACTCTGTGCTGTTTAATATTGCCAATGCTAGGGACATATTGGCTGGACTGGGATGCATGAGCCTTGAATGGAAAATCTTATAACCCATCAAGCCAGTGTGGGCTTCTGGTTCTTTAGTTTTAGTAAGAAACTTCTTTTAACTATATGCTGGCCTCTAGCCAGTGAGTAGAGGTTAGTCTCTTCCAACCACTATTTCTCTCACGTTCCTCCTGAGGGATCACTGGAGCATCCCCCTTGTAAATGCTGTTATTCTTCCCAGTTCCTTGCATTCTGATCGCACTTTTCCTGAAGATTTTTGAATTTTACTGCGCCATTCTTGAACACAGTTGTGATACTTTTACCATTCAAGGCTGGGATAGAGAATAAGCTCACTTTTGGATCTGGAACCAACAGTTTTCAACCTAATGGGAGACACCTTTAGCCCTACTTTAGCAGCCAGCCATATCTGCCAGATCCTAATGCTATACCCCTTTGTCCATCTCCTCACTGTACATATGATTTCTCTGGAGTGAACGTAGCAAATCCTCTTCTCTAAAATGGAGATGCTGTGGAGATCTACTGTCTAACACAAATCTTCCATTTGACTCTGCCGTCTCAAAATTCTGTACATTTACATAGTTTGTGGCTACGTATGAGATATCCTCTCCCATAGTATATACTGTGTTGTATTTCTGTCTTCCTTTCTTGAAATGTGGAAAGTTACCAGCCTTCCTACTCCCTGGGTGATGGTAGACCTTATGTTCCCCAGGGCATCATCTCTCCTTCCTTGGGAGTTTGGAACCTTTATTGTTGTGACCAGATTGGTAAAAAGCAGCAATATTCAGGTGGTTGAGTCTCTGCATAAGAGGACACTGACTTATTGAATGCGCTCCTTGTTATTTGTCACATGTTGCTGACTAATTGTTGTAGAGTTCATCCTTCTCTCAAATTATGTTGGTTCTATTTTTTCACAATGATTCCAGCATGATATAGGTAGCCATATCGTCTATGAACTCAACTCCTTCAAGGTACCACAACTTTTTGGTAGTCTCTCAGAAGGCTCAGACTTGCTTTCCATATCATGTAGATGGCAGATCATTAGATCATCTTGATAACTACTGCTTGGTCGTGTTGTTCCATGACAGTTCCTTTTAGTCTTTAGCTAGCAGCCACTAATTTCACCCTGTATTTTCTCCCATTTTCATTTGGTTTCAGAAATATTTCTAAGTATTTTAGCAAGTAGATAGTCTGTTGAGCCATGCCTTTTCTATTGAAATGGGTTTTCATCCCTCTTCAAATGTAAAAAGTAAATTGATTCTGCTCCCAAACCATTATCAGTTATGGCTTTGTTGATACTGACATGTACAATAGTGTCTCACAGTTACTTCTTAAGGAGACACTCAGGTTGAATTCCAGAGTTGTTCAAGAGTTGGCTCTTCTTCTATAGCCTGTAAAGACACGGAAAATTGCATCTTGTTTCAAATGCATTCAGCCCATTTGGTATAAATAATTCCATGTGGATTTCCAGTGATAATTTCATCTTTGTAAATTGGAAGGTGTGTGATTGTTTTGGAAGCCCCTCCTCCCAATTGGATCAACAGTTATTGTAATATCTCAGCTCTAAACATTTGCTGACTTCCAGGGAACTGCTGCTGTTGCCATTGGGCTGAGCCATGTTCTCGTTAATTGTTTGGTTACCGCTCCCTTGGCATGGTTTTGTATGCAGATTCTTCATTAAAAGGGTTTTTGCTGTCAGTGGAAGCATTCTTTGGGCACTTGGCTCTAATAACCCTGTTAGAACTTAATGAGTGGTAGTCTGTAAATTCTGTTTTATTATTGATAGATATGGAGTATCCAACTTCTGATTGCCCACGTTAGAGTCAAGGTCCTTCAAAGTCTCCTTAATGCTTTCTCTTGATTACTGTCAGATGAGAGTTAAACCCTTAACTTCCTTTTTCACACAGATTCCAACTTATTTTCTGAAGGAATCACTGACTTGCATTTAACTCTAGGATTAATAGGTGTGGATGTTTCCCTCCTACTTACTAGCATAATAATTTTTATTAACCAAGTAAAATATCAAAGTTTTTTGTAAAACATTTTATAGTTGCTGGTCATATAGTTGTTGGTTCAGGTAAGTACCAGTTCAGTTGACCATGTGATAAACATTCGAGATATGTGTATTCCCGATTAGAGGTTCTACTGAACTGTTTTCAAATATGTTGTTAGCAACATATTTTCCAATGATTACTTAAAGAATCATTCTGGTTGCTCTATATCTTGCTTGTATCATAAATTACTATGTGTGGTTAATCCCAATAACCAACACTAACTACTAGACCATGGTAAATTCCCATGCCAGACTTTACTAAACAACAATTTCTAATTAAGTAAAACTAAAGACAACATATTAAATAATTGCCATTAATTAATATCTAGCACTTATATAATAATTGAAACCTCATTGTAAACCCTACTAAATATTTATAGGGACAATACAACATAAACAGTAAATGATAAGTGTTTTTGTACAAGAGATCATGAAGTATACAGCCTAGCACTCGTAGGAGCTGAAGTACTTAAACAGTATTCAAGGTTTTCTTGATGTGGATTGAGAGGTCAGAGCAACTGAGGTTGTGGAAGCTGTGTAGTTGGCAAATTCTCATGGTATTTGATAAAATTGGCCAACTGTTGCAGGGTTTCGCTTTCAGTCTGTTCACCATTGGATTGGTTGACCTTCTTCAATAAATGCCTTGTTTCAGACCTTACCTCAATAACCTTAACTAACTGCTATTGGTCATTAATTACAAGTCCTGAACCTTAAAACCCATTGTTTATACCTTGAATTGGTCCTATGAAGGTGCTGCCAATGTTGTTGGGAAATGGCTTTACATGGAAGAGTTCTATTAAATATTGAAAAACCTTTGGGTTTCCTGATTGCCAAATTTCATTTTCATACCTATCTAAGTATTCAAGTGGCATACACAAATTGTAGGAGTGTCCACCCTGACATCATACATTGTGCCAATATGATGCCAGTAAAACCTTGATATTCCTTCTGCAGCTGAAAATACATCTAGAAGTGCTAACTGCTCTGCAGTAAGTGAAATGCTTAGTGTTTTTAAGCATCCAAAGACTGACATACATGATAGAATACAGTCAGATGAGTCACTCTAAGACATTGATTCATTTTTGCCACCTTTGAAGACATGGTCTTTCTCAACAACCGGAGCTGACTGGATTCAGTTTTCTTGGACCAAAGGGTTTCCGCCTTTTTCTCTGAACAAATTCTTTTCTTGCATCAGTTTACACATACTTGGAGCTGTATGTTGAGTGAAAAAGGGAGCGTTAGAAGTTGGTTAAGTTAGAAATTTAGAACAGATAGTAGAGCTGTAAAAGGCAGAGCCGTAGAGATAGGTTCCTTGTGTAAGGACAGCTGAAGGTTTAAGAGGTTGTGGCATAGTAGTTATGCAATATGGATTTTGTGTAGAAGCCGTTTCAGTGGAAGTACCACCAGGTTGTTTGACCTTAGTAGCCCTGTCAGAATTTTCCTTGTCAATTTCTGATATGTCTTCCGAATTCATGTCTGATGTTGACTCAGTGTCAGTGGAGGATAACTCCTCTAATCTTGACGTCAACAATGTAGGTTCAGAAAGAGGAGAAGGAGGGTCTCAGTTAGATGTAGCCTTCTTGGCTGGGACAGCCTGATGCATTGGAGTCCCATGGTATCGCTTAAATCAGAAGATATAAAAACTTTCGATTTCTTGTCCATTCTCATGAACCAAAGGATGATTTGAGGAGTTAAAGTTACAGAACGTTTAGATCTCTTTCTTGTTTTACTTTTATTAAATGTTATAACAAAAGTTAAAGCAATAATCAATACTCAACTAAGTAATAAAAATACTGATTCATATATTTTCAGTCCTAGCTAATTGACTGAGTTGGAGTTTTATGGTTTCCCGCCAATCTTCTGAGTTATCAGTATACATAATATGGTAAATAATAAATTAATTGGGTATTGGGCTTATGCCATGGTACCAGAGCTGTAGCATGTAATTTTAGCACAATATTCTGCATTACCTACCTACGTAAAAGATATAAGCATTGGATCTATGTTGGATTGAGAAAACCCATGCCTTGAAAACCCATGCCTGAGCCTCAATCCAATCGGTATGCTCATTTAATTATACCGTGATAAAATTTATCAAAAAAAAATCTATTTATAATTATTGCACCGCTAATTGTCCAATGAGCCTCAACTACAAATAAAAACTGAATAGAATTAAGCAATCAGATGGCGCAGTACAAGGTTAGTTCCTCGGTTATTCACACAAGTAATAAATCGAAATAAACACATCTACTTACTACTTACTAACCAAATATAACAACAAAAAGGAACTCAACCTAAATGTTATCCATGTTATCCATATCCAACATATTATCAGCCGCATTTTGTTTAATGATTATTTAAAGGATCATTCTGGATACTATGTATCACATATGCACCATCAATCACTATGTGTGATTAAGTGCCAATGACCAACATCATATAAAACCACGTAAATTTACGTTCTAGATTGCATTAAATATCTGCTCCTAATTAAACAATTAAATACAATTAGTGACAACATATAATTTATTAATTATCATCAATTAATGTCAACTCATTATAACCAATTGAAACCTCATTTTTAACGCTTCTTAATATTTGGAGGTTATATGCTACATAAACCTTTACTATTTTTGTACAAGACATCATGAACTATTTAGCCAAACCCTTTTAAGTCTGAATTACTTGAACATTCAACGCATTATCAGAGATAAAACACCCCATGAGTCAACATGTGTATTATTTTTTCGGCGTGCAGCTCTGTTGCCATCAATTTGCTATAGAATTAGCCTGTTAGGACCAACATTGCTTCCATAACAGTTGGTAAGTGTCAAAAAACATCACAAATTACAACTGAATTACTTGGGTAATTAATTTGATTTCTAGCAATGATATTTTGTGAATGTGATTATATATTAACACCAATCATATCATAAGCATTAATTTACTGACCATGTGGATTGACCTTTCTGATCTGTTGGCTTTTTAAAAAAAAATTATTTAGTTGAAGCCCTAATTTTAATGTTTTTAAAATGTTAATGCTGAATCTCTTTGGCTGCATATTGCATTCCTGTATACCAGGAAAACTTCTTTTTTTTTTTTTAGTAGATGCAGTTTTTCATTTTATTATCAGTATTTTGTTCTTATTTTGTTATTTTTGAAACTGCTTGACAGTAATTAAAATTGCAACTGAAATTCGGGTTTAGAACTCTATAAAGTATGACCAAATCAGAAGTCTTCATGCCATCAAAAGTCAATATTACCGTAATATTCCGAACGCAGTGTCCTTATTAAAAATCACAAGATTTTCTTTTAATACCAGGATTCAAACTCTGGTAAACAAATTTATTCAATAGTTTTCTTAATTTGTCAACGCTTGATGAAGGATAGATTTAAATATTTGTGATATAACAATATAGATGCAGGCATAATACAATTGAGAATTTTTAGAAAGATTATGTATGATAAGGCCAAATAAGCATAATAATAGCGACCATAAATGATCACATTAGCGTTTGTTGGACTCTGAGCTGATAGTAGTAGATTCAGTTTCACTGTCTACGGACATAAAACGTTCTTTTTCTACTTCACTTGAACTGAAATTAAAGTTTTCCAAAAAGTTTCTTGACGTTTCCTCTTCATTCGGATCGGAGAAGCGTTGAACCTGTTGTTTCCTTTTGCCTACGGATCTCAATTTTGTTGCAGAGGTAATGACAGCCTTATGTTTTACTCGTGGTTCAGTTGGAATAGATATATCTCTTTCCTTTACTGTCATAACCACCTCTTGTAACGGATAAACTTTGTATAGGCTAGTTTTATTGTGCATTACTAAAGCAATCTGTAGTGGTTCTAGTGACTTTCCCACAGGCTTCGGGATCTCCAATTGTAATGTTAATAGTAGTTATCGTTAGCTGGTCAGTGTAAGTGATAGCTGTATGATCGGATCCGTCTTTGATACTCAGTTGTTGTTCTAGAGGTTCTATTAAAGGCCCATAGCTCAATTCTCTAGGTGACTGATTGTAATAATTATCCCTCTGTACCAACTCAGAAGGAATGAATACTTTAAAACGCTTTGGTGCAAATGTTGTTATTAGACAATGAGATCGATCATTTAGTGGAGCTATGTTATCATGTAAATAAATGCTATTGTTACTATCTAACGTTAGTACGCAATTTTCTGACTTCTGAGCAATTGAGCGGTTCGTAGACTGGTATCGTTTACGAGAGCCAGTGTAAATTAGACATTACAATGGCGATGTATATAGAACTCAAAATATTCTTGTGTACGAATAGGAAAACGTCATATTTGTCGTAACCGCGCATGTGTGAGCGGAACCCCCTTTATTGTTCAGTTTTGTTTTGTTTTTATACCTCGTTTTATTGCTAGTGCTACGCTCTCCAGTTAACACCAAGACGCTAAAGTTCAATCACTAAAGTGAAGCCAATCATAAATGTTCATCTTAGCTAATCCAACTCATGATAGGCCAAAGAGACCCGCTAGAATTGTCTGATCTTGCTACAATACTTAAATACTATTGGCTTACGACACTTATTTAGATTGATGTAGTAGTGTTCATATGTTGTATATTATGAAAAGAATCAGTCTACTTATTATTCGGGCCAAGATCAAACCTACTTATTCACCAGTGGTTAGCGATCTTGTAACAAATACTATGAAATTAGGATCAAGCTAAGTCTGTGGTTGCTGGTTATACAGTTATTTGTTCAGATCAATACCAGCTGACCAGGTGATAATCATTAAAATCAGCATATTATTGAATAGGTAGGTACGCAACCTAATTGTTATCTAACATGTTTTTAGCAACATATTGTCCAATGATTATATATATATATATAAAGAATCATTCTAATTGCTATGTATCACGTATGTATCAACGGTCACTATATGCGAATAAATGCGATTGACCAACACTATTTAAAAAACCACGGCAAATTCACGTGCTAGACTGTACTAAATATCTAGTCCCAATTAAATATAATTAGAGACATCATGTAATTAATTCATTGTCATTAATTAGTGTCTAACTCTTAATTACCGATTGAAACCTCATTCTAAACGCTACTGAATGTCTAGAGGTACAATGCTACATGAACAGTAAGTATTTTTATACAAGACATCATGGAGTATAAAGCCTAACAGTTTTAGGGGCTAAAATACTTCAACAGCATTAAAAAATACAGAATGACAGTTTTAGCAGTGATAATGGATGCTCCTTCTCGATTATTCCAAAACTAGAATAACACAAATAATTTGGATCCCATACCAGACAAAATTGGTATGTGAGAGCGGTACCCTTGCAAGGAAGTTATACAAGACAGGCATGAGGCATAGTTATTGGATGTAGTGTCATATGAAAATGATGAATAATAGACTTTTCAACAGAGTCAGTTGACACAGATGATGCAGATGATGCAGAGTTGAGACCGATGTGTCTGGGAGGAGTCACTGGTTCCTCAATAGTGACGAACACGTAGTCCAAGTATTAAGAATAGAATCTGACTCGGATCATATCGATAGTGGTGAGATGAGTCGTAGGAGTAGAACTTGGTCACTAATTTGAAATAAATTGCTACTGGATAGTATTCAGTTCGTTACACAGCAATTGATATTTCTTCAGCCGAATTTACTCTAGTTTGGAATCTTTTAGACTCACAGCATCAATTAAGATTAGGATAAAATGTAATTATTTTTACCTGGCAGACTAATTATATTTCCAAGGGCCGATAGAGCTTTTCTCATTGGTTAACTCAGAGGAACTTTCCCCTAATCAAGCTAACAATTGTAATTGAGATTGTTTGGTAGGTTTTTTAGCGATCACAACAGTTTTCTAATCGTGCGTGTACTTAAAATTGAGAAGAATGCTAGTACAGCTAACCTTCCTTTATACTTATATCATTGTACGCAATTAGTTGTTTAATTTTAGATATCAAAGATTACATGGTAGTTACTATATGCAATGCATTGTGCCATATCCAATTGGTTCAGGTCTATATCCGTTGTACATATTGTAGACTACCAACATCACTAATTGCACTATGTTTCTACTGATAATAATGATACTACCAATAAAGTCATTATTACAAATTGCTATTGGCCCTCTGAAATATAAATAGATTATTGGATCGTTTGTGATTGAGATTTTTGTTTAGAAATTCTGGCCGTAAACAATAAGTCTTCTCCAAGCAAATCTTCCGAGTTTGAGGAAAATATTATCGCCGCTTTCTGGTCTTTGTTGCAGATCATTATATAAAAGCTGATATTTTGATGAACATTCTTTTGTGAATACTATTGTTTGAAATATTACTTTGATTGGGTAAAGTCATAATTTAACATTTATAAAGATAACACTTGTTTATAACACACCTTTATTATTTTGAGGGTTTAGAGTGTTCTTTGATTAAGGCTTGATGTCTGGTTATATAACTTCTAGTAGAAGATTAAGGTGTCAGTCATATCATAGTCTAGTTGTGTTGCTCAGTTCAAAAATTAACAATTAAGTATTAAGTTTGAGCTAGAATTAAAGCCCATGATTGGTGGAAACCAAAAGTCACAACTGAAGTGCTATCAAGTTTCTGTAAAGCTTTGGAACAGATAGCTATTCTACTTTATGAAGTAAAGCAAAGATACGATACTAAGAGCTCCAGCTATGTATGCCAGCAATAGCTCAGATGGCGTAGTCTCGTTTATAGCAATTAAAGTTAATTGGCCACTTTCTAGCACCATACTTAAACACTATTAGTTGGAACTGGAAGTACATCTAAATGTGAAATAAACATATAGAATGCCATGCTGAGTGACCTCCAAATAAAACGTCACTTCATGGAGTGCAGTAAGTTACTAATGAGTGCATATAATTTTAGCATTCTACTATAAACATAAGTTTTATTTTTTATTCAACAATGCCTTTCCAAAGCTAGCCACCTGATTCTAATTGTTATTTCTTACGAGACTGGACGATCTTGCGTTAAAAAAAGATATTCCCATTTTGGATTGGTGGGTGTGAAGCAAAGACAGCCAATAGGCATGAAGATCACACCAAACGCGTGACCACTGGGTAGCCTAAACAAAGTAAGACCGTCTTGTTTTAGGTTGCACACCCTGTTTGCTCGATATACAGGCCTTATGCATTGTGCTTGGGCAGGATATTTATGGGTTACTTAGACTTATCATAGAATTATACGTGAGACATCAAATAGTCATTGTTGCAGCGGGATGACATACGCAACTAAGTTATTTTCCAGTCAGGTAAATATGTATAAAGGCAGGCATGCTTCCACACACACAGTGCTCCTGTCATCCCGACTATGTCCCGAGTTTCTGGCCTGTTTAAAGGAAGGTATTTGAAAGCTATTTCCATTCAAAACTTGCTTTTATAAAAAAATTTTCTACAGTGTATCCCACAATGTTGTTAATATTTAGGACATGACACGGGTTCTTTCTTCTTGCTGTGTTTGCCTATGTGCATGTTTCTTTTATGTCTCTTGTCTTTCGAATGCTTTTTAAATATCTTGCTGCTTTTCTTTTTGCTGGTATATATCTTAGTGTATCCCAAAATCAAAATATTTTCCCCTCTCGTTCTCACTCTTCCTCCTATGTTTCTTTTCTTTCCTTTCTTCGTTTCATTTCATTTCCCCGTTTCGTCTCATGTCAGACGCTCATTATTACCTTTGAATACAGATACAAATATCTCCCTTCAGCTCTCCTATCGATATAGCTTTAGCCAGTTTTTTTCTAATAAATACGTTTTGATATCCTTCTCTAAATTTTTGTTGTTTCCTTTCCTAAGTTTGTGCTGTTTCTCAAACTCCCTCCTACTTCTTTCTCTATGTTTTACCCGTCCGTTTTTGATTTATATGGGATGTAGGCATTTAATATGTGTAACCTATATTATCTAGCAGTAGCTATTGCGGTATACGAATAGCTTTTTCCTTGAGTGTACATATTTTTTCTTCTCCGTTACCTTCATATATCCATTTATATCATTAGTCTATCACATACCTCCATTTACATATTTTTCAGTTCTAGTGTGGAATACCCAGTTCTTCTCCCTTGTCTACCCACATTCTTCTTATGTCGTAGATAGAACAAACACACAGTACACAGTACAGTGGTCGGCTGACTATGGCCCGGCAGGAGGTGTAGCAGTAATGTGGGAGGAGAATCTAGAGGTAGATTGCTTGGCGGGTCCCAATACTGCTCTGCTAATCTTTACTGAGAAAGATGCCTACATATCCCAGGCCTGTGACCACGCTGATCGTCTTCAGGCCCTGGAAAAGGTCCGAGTATTATTGTCTATCCTCCCTCCGACTATCTGTCTGTATGTTGCGGGTTATACAAGTGGTAAAAGCTATCACATTTATGGTGTTCTAAAGACAGGAATAGACCCCAATTCCTTTATAATATGGTGTTTTTTCATAAGCGGGCTAGTGACGGACCTTGCATAGTTAGTTATTTCTAGCAAGGGCTGTGCTCACTAGGTATACCTAACCGTCTTAGAACTGGCCCCACTTGAGTTATTCCATAGGGGAATACCTAGAGTGTGAGGCATAGCTATAAGACAGGGCAGTACATGGCGGTTAGGCACCAAGTATATCCTATGGCCTGGACGCTGTCTGTCTGCCTATAGATATTCATATACAGTGATGTTTATATAGTATAATCACAGTATGCCACGCGATTGGTAGTTTGCATCTCAACGCCTACCAATGCTCACTTTGCAGAGGAGTTTATGTGGTTAGCCCAAAGGTAAGAAGGACTCTCCATGTTTAAATATAATACTACTATATATATTTCTATAGTCCACCGAGTATTGCCTAATGTACCTTCTCCTTCTGTTCTTTCCCAATTCATCCATATCTCTTTGGTTTATATCAATGAGTTATATATTGGCAGATATACCATTATTAAGTGTCCTCAGGTTACAGTTTATTGCATTCCTTGCACGATATGGTTCTTGATTAGAGAGCAGACAACAATCCTTAGGCTGGTAGACATAAGTGATACTAAGCCAATACAACAGTGCATTGAAAGACATCTTTCCAACCCTTGACACCCCTTTCGCTATCTATTTTGCTATGCAATATCCCACCATGTAATTCTGTCCATCCTATCATCGGACAACAACAGCACATATAACACAGGTGGCGTGGTCGTTGGTAGTATGAAAGAAGCAGCACACATTGTAATACAATTGGTAGGTGGGCCATGTGGCAACCTGTGTTATATGTGATAGAGATAGGAGTATATAGGCCCCTGGACTGGCATTCTCTGCCTATAAATAGTACATACATGTCACCTTCACCTGGATACTATCGGGTAGTTTAACCGTTGGTCTATGAGGTAAGGCTTCATGGATGTATTGATATAGATGGCATGTTCCTGTATGTGGTAGCAGGGTAGTTGTCCTTTTTCCCAGCTCTACCTAACCTTTACCAGCCATATCCCACGAAGTACAGTACTCCTTGTTATTGGTGGGCTATAATGAACCAATATGAGCATAGTGGGTCGATTTTTATTTCTCTAACTTTCTATTTTGTTAGGTTACTGCAGGAAGTCATATCGGGGTCAAAAAATCCCAGGGCATATACAGTCCTATTCTTATCCCTGCGCCATACCCTATACTATGTATCTATCTCCTTTGCATATAGATTCTCTTATACGCAGTTCCAATATTTTCAACCTAAACAGCAAATTGAACAGGGCTTATATTATCTCACTACACAGTGTACGAAGTAGAAGATTTTTATATAAATAGGCTATCACACCAACGCATAGTTCGTTTGACAGAACACTCTTTTTTACACCGGGTTATTAAAACCATCATCGTTCATATAGGCATTAATATATAGCCAACCCCTGGATTCCGCCAGAATAATATACTAAGTCAGTGCACTGAAATGTTCATGAAAATGGGTGGAACCCTCAAGAAGCTTAAATATATCTCGTACTTCTGTCAATTCAAGGAGCATGAAGATGCTGTAATATTAGCGACCACAGAGGGGTTAACAGGTTCATTATTAAGTCATGGCTTGCAACATAAGTTAGCTTTTTTAGATGAATTTACAAGTTTGTACAGGAGATATATATGCTTAACTAAAGACTCTTCATATCTAAAAAAAAAAATCGGCATAGATGCAGGTAAATAGTATCTCAGGTAACCCAGCTGCAACGGAGGATATTAGGGCCACCTTGGAGACCATTAGGGGTAAGGTTTTACCCATACTACTGTTGCTGCTATTCGGGTTACAGCCCAGTGCTACTGGGTATACTGATACATACCTACAGGTCTAGGACCAGGAAAGATTGATATCTTGCTCTCAAAGTATAGGACCATCTCTGGTGTCGCCATGGCTTCTGGTGCAGTAAGTCATTAGCTATCAGCTTGTAATTCTCTAGAATATTTTGCGGCTAAGACATATTGACCAAAGTTGCCAAGTTGGCAGGGCAAGGTCCGGGTAATATAGTGTAGTTGCTATGCTAGTCCCACCCTGCTAACCTTGGGTGGTTGCAGGACCTGGTTCCGGACTTAGGACCTAGCGGGGCAACCACCGTACAAAGCATCTTGGACCAACCACTAGGCAAATTATAAGGAAACATCTAGATTTAAGTTATCAGTATGCAATGTAAACATACAGTGCAATTAAAGGAGGTTGGTAAGGGATATGACCAAATGAAATCTGGCCTAGCAGCCCAATAAAACATGGTGGCCAATCACCGAGCACTGGAGCATTAAATCTGTGTGGCTCACCAGATGGAATAGGTTTCTTTTTCGTGTGAATGCATCTTGGCTATGACGTAAGGTAACTAGATAAAGTGGACGGTGTAGGAATAGTTCAATGGTATTTATTTATACTATTTACTACTGTTTAGTAAAGTTTATTCTATTATTCGTTTTACCAACATCACATAAAATAAAGTTCAGGCTACTGCCAAAAATTACACATGGTTGGACGGGAGGGAAAAACACCACACCCTTCCCGTACTGTAAAAAATGCTTGTCGATGGGAGGATTGTGCAGAGAATTTCCCTACTCCGGCTACCTTACACAAACATGTAATTGATGTACACATTGGAAGTGCCAAAGATGGCGGTGTTGTGTGTCTCTATTGCAAGTAAGTGACGTTATTAATTGTGGTGGTAGTGGGTGGGGCAAGTAAAAGGTTGCCCAGCATCTTAAGATGTACGTACGTAGAGCGAGGTAACTTGGAAAAATTGCATGCATAGTGAAAGTATATATATTAAAGGCATAGGGGCCAACCGGGAAACTCCTTAGATTTTTTATAGGTTACGACCTTGTGCGATTAATGGTAACGATACATCCAGTTATGCACACCTAGTAGAATGTAAGAAATGTGCTTCCCTCCAGGGGTTGCACTTGTACAATGTTATGTTATGCTATTAGGTCTGTACGAGGGGTCGTATGGGCCGCAATTATAAAGCTGGCCGTTCGTTTTACCAGCACTGGGATCTCTTTTTAAAAGTTATGTTACACAGATGGCAGGACTGTCGGGACGCCCAAAGCGGAAAGAAATTCCACCGACGATACTCGATTGTATCTCATATGTTGGTGCATGTTTCTCTGTTCCAGTTCTGTTGCACCGAGTGTGGCCGTGACTTCAAGAGAAGACCTGATCTCAACAAGCACGTCACTCTCTGCCGCATTGTGGCCCACCAGGACGAAGACGAGGTGTCGCTGTGGAGTAAGTTTGAGGTAACTATCCATGTATAGGGGTACTATAATTAATAGGGGGGCTGTGTAGAGCGATATATACAAGAATAAGGCAAGGGAAGGATTATATGCTATTTTCTGGAGATACTCCTTATAGAATCGCCTTGTTGGAGGGGGCTATCTATTGGCCTATTCCCTTATCCATTAGGGGGTTATATGACATGCCCCACTCCCTTTGCCCTATATACTATACAGTTACCTTAGAAGGATAATCTTTCTGACACGACCTGGTGTGGGTCACAGGTTGCCCATTGGCTCTGTGGTTTGGGCATTCCAGACTTGGGCCCCCTAGCAACCCAGTTTATGGAACAGGAGATAAATGGCCGCCTATTACTTACCAAAGTAGGATATACAGACATACATGTATATGTAGATATGTAGGGGGGTTCTTGTACGAAGGTTTGGCTGTATGACAGGATAATAGGGGTAGGTATAGATAGGCTAGCCTGTCTGTGCGTTAATTTGGGTGGGTGTGCTTGTGTATATAGGGATACTAGCTGTTTGTATAGAGGTTCATAAAATGTTTTTAAAACAATACCTATATACATGTATGTGTATTATGGTTATAGAGACGCGTTTACTGGCATCAGAGTATCATTGTTTAGTAGGTCTTTATACACAGCATATGCCTATCCACAATTATTAGTGCCCCTGCTTTACTTTATAAGTGTACTGTGTTTGCTGGAGAAGGAGAGTATATTTCTATAGTTACAAGGAAGCAAGATACAGACAGGGTGTGCTGCCACTTGACCTGGCAGTGAGGGGCCATGGCCATGGGGGTAATGATCTGACACTAATCAAACTGTATCTATAGGTGACTCAGAGATTTCTGAAGAACCAACTAGGGGTAAACAACCCCGAGGTTCGTAGGGCTGTAATAAGTGCAATAGATGAACTACGACGACCCCAGTCAGTTAATAATGGTGCATCCTCCCTGCTGGGGGATATCTCTCCCTCCCAGGTAGGAGGGTACTAGGGGTTAGGGGTAGCTTGTACTACACTCACTATGGCAGGGTAGAGGGTGGCCTGCTTGCACCCGGGTGCTTTATGTTTAGAGTAGGACAGGTGTATTGGTTCGGCCCTTATTCCTGGCTACAATGGTTGGCACAGATAGTCCTTATATATATATTACACTCTCTTTCCTGTATAGTTCTTTATTCTTATACCTTGACTTTATCCTTGACTTTCTTTTCTATGCATATTACATGAAGTTGAATACATGACTTATAATCTATGGGTGGCACCCAGGCTTCTACAGTGTCCGATTTCAACAATAATCGGGCTGACAACCTAGCAGGTATGTTATCTCCAGCCTACTCTATCGACTTTGGTCTTAGCAGTCCAGTGGACCAACCTCTGCCCATGACCCAAGGTCAGTGTTCCCAACTAGGCCTACTGTCTACCCCCCTGGGTGGGGCTCTCAATATGGATGCACCTCAGGCGCCCCTGCTAGACATGCTGAATGACCACTTTCTAGAGGACGAGCATGGAAATTTACCTGCCTTGTTTGGGGCAAATAGAAGTGGTTGGTTGGGCGACAATAAAAACACTGAAGGGTGCATGGCGCCACCAGGCTACCCACATGTCGATGTGCCAGGCATAGATTCTGTATCCATGAAGACCACCTCGAACCACCAACAATTGACTGAAAACTTCATCAACGATCTGACCACCATGGAGGGCAAGAAGAGCCGACCGTGGGATATTGAGGACCTGCCTGAAGGTATGTTGCTGCTCATGTAGTTGTCATGGTTATTGTCTGATGATGCACTATGGCGCCTGGCGGGAAATTTAATGAGAATATGTGGCAGAAAAGAGTCAGCAGTGCATAATATCACTAGGGACCAGGATCCATTATGAGATTATGAGAGACTTGTCTTGATTTGTTTTGGTATAGATGGACCTAATGTTTCACAAATAAAGGCTTTCTGACAGTTGTGTGGGTCCACAGTGCTGGGAGGCTACACACAGGACGAACTAGATCATTTAAGCCTGTCCATGATGCTGTTGCTTAACGGCATACAGGGGGAGAGGAATCAGAAGCGAACCTCCTACAGCAGCCCGTATTCCCCTTACCAGCGACAATCTTCCGTGTCCATGAACCTGTCTAGCCCATGCAAGGGTGCCCCCATAGGGTCGGCAGGGGTATCCCCACCAGCCATGCCACCACAGGGTGGAAACCTGCGTAATTGGGTGCAAGACAGCTTCATGATGAGCTACGAGGAATATCTATTGCGCAACCATCCAACTCTCCACTATCAACCAGAGTGGTTTCAGACCACTCCTACATTACAACCCCTCATTCCCCCTCCAGGATATCCTTTTCCAGGGGTACAGGTGTCTGGTCCCTATGCTATGGCCCAGCGGTCTGTCGCTGCCCTGTCTGACGTAGATAGCACCTCCAGTCCAGGCAGTACCTCCATAGACGCCTTAAGGTCTCCAACCCCAGATCCCTTAAGTGATGCTCCGGCCAGCCCACAGAAAAGTCCTAACAAGACAATCTCTCTTGCTACGAGCAATATAACTCAAGTCACCGATAGTCAGCCAACAGCAATGGGAACTAAGACACTTGATCCTACAGATCCAGGCAAGTTGGTTGAGATTGTAGTATTGGTATATGCATAGGGAGTGCATATCACTTGTGGTTTAGATTTGTTAGGCAGGACTGTGTCTGCTTTGTTAAGTAATCATATGCCATCCCTTAATAATACTGTCAGTCATTATTCTCTCTGCCTCATTATAGCAATTTGCGTCATTCATTCTTCTTTTACCCAGTCGCTATTTCCCCACAAAACAAAAGTATTCATTACAATCCCTGCATTTCCAGGAATTCTTGTACGTGTAGGTTGCGCTCCAAAGTTTAGATACATAACTAATACATCCATGCTGGTAATTCACGTGTGTGCTAGCCCCCATTATTTTCTCATTATTACCTGTTATAGTTGCCTGCATCTTGCAGCATGCATTTTTTATTTGTGCCAAATACTGAGGCTTTCTTTCCCTCTCGTGCTCTATGATTGGTATGCTAATACACCAAATTTCCAGATGCCGTAGCAGCCTGCCAGGGCCCAGTAGCAGACGATAAAGATATATCTGCATCCCTTTCACAACTTGATCTAGAGGATACTTGTGAGATGTCAACTCAAGAAAAGCGGTACCTGGTGCTGGAGCGACTGGCTATCGCTCTGTCATACTTTGGAGATGCTGAAAACATAGCAAAGCACACATCGTTAGCAACTACATGCACAGGGAAGGTTGAAACCTAAGTCCAGCTTATTCTTTGGTTTTGTGTTGTCTATTTTATTTTAATTTTAGCTTTAGGTCTACACGACGTCTTTATTTACACCGGTAGTAGATTAAATATGTAACCCATTTGTCACCTCCGTGTATTTCATATTGTCATTATCAAATATAACCTACTACTATATTGGCTTCTGTACATTGCCCAAAGGGCCCCAATGGAATTGATATATTCATTATATTGAACCGCTTGATGTGGCTCTGTATTAGTCATGAAGCCACCTATGGGTAGTACCCTGATAGGCAAATGTGGTTATGTATCTAACATATAAACGATTTTAAAGCAACACCCATTACAGGGTGGTATATTCATATATTCAAGATCAATGATAGTGTCCTTTATATTGTACTATTAGGTCGAGTTCCATCTATCATGCTATTAACCGACTTTTTTAGATAACCTGTTTAATATTTTTATTAGGAAATATGCAGGGGATTTTACTCCCAAGGCAAAACAAGAGTTCATTCTTGATTGATACGCACTACGTATATATCCATTCGCTAGCCTATGACTGGTTCCTATTGGGCTGTGAATGTGGCCAAGGCGGCCACCAGCCAAAGGTAGTAGGGCTCCACACTGGCAATCAAAAGCCTGGGGGTTGGGAGCGATTGTAGGTCAGTGATCACAGAGATTACATTCATTATGACTATTTCAAGATGCATCCATCATATAGCAAACAACCGTAGTCTATATGAACTGGGAACTCATCTATGCCAGTATCAACAAAGGACATAATATTATTAGTATTATAGGCAACTATCATCCGTAAAACCAACGAGACAATTACCTCTCGTCAGGACTATGGGCACCCTGCATGGGATAAATGTAGGTTGGGGCAGGCAGCCGCCATGGGTAGACGGATGTAGGTAGATACAGAGAATAGGCGGGTTAGTTTATGTGCCTACAGACCCTTCCCCCTTCATTACACAATATGCCTTCAGCAACACTTACCAGAATTTGAGGTCCCAGGCTGACACAGTCCATGTTGGGATATCTCTCTTGTATAATGCCTGCAAATCACCACAATTCCCAATAGTCAATTTCTGTGTCTTATTGGCTATATAATGCACAGGGGAGGGTAGGAATGGCAATTGTACTGCAATGTGGCATTATTATGGTAGGTAATACCGGTATAATTAGCCAGTGTATATGTGATATGTCTCAAAGAATTAATAAAGTCTTAGTGTGAGCCAAAAACTCAACAGTTTGGGAAGGAAAGATGAATTGGAAAGATTGCGCAGGCCTAGAGGGAAAAGTAATAAAGTAATGAGTTTTCCTGTAAATAGGCTAAAAAGAGCAGCATGGAGAGAAAGATATAAACTTCCCAGGGAATGGGATAACTCACCGCATTCCAGGCCAGCATGGACACCTTCTACCTTGGGGGGATTTTGAAACATCTTCTGGTGCGTATCCTGTCCATCAACTTAAGAGTGAGACTAGCGAGAACCTCACATCATGATGATACTAAATTTCAAAACATATGCGCCCCCCTTCCCCAGGAAAAGCAACTAGGCTCCATACCAAGAAGATCACTTCTTGGTATGATCAAGGCACACAGTGAACATACATTTAGATAGGGTACTTACGATTAACGCTTTCAAGGCTGCAGATGAGGTATCGGGGTTCCTGCCAAGATCCCATTCACATTATGTCAGCCAATCACCAAGCAGAGTATGCATACCAATGACCAAACGACACATCCGTATCAGTCTACCCTCCTTCGCTCCTCCCACATTATATTCCCCATATAATAATATCACTGCTCTCTTTCTCACGTCGACATTATCGTGTCAGGGACCCTACAACGGAAACAACAAACACGGAAGAAGCGAACACAACCCTTACTTACCAGCCAGGGAATGTATTGGTGTCTGGTGTAGTTGTAGCCCCTGTAATGCTAGGTTAAAATCCATCCGAGTACCAACCAATAGATACAGAACAACTTATATGTGCAATGTCTTTGCTTTCCAGTTACCACATCCCGTGTTGTTCACAATCATGTTTCAATAATAGAAAACTTGTACAGCAACATGTGAAACAAGTGAATGAGTCACTACTCACCTGCCATCCGCGCCAAACCATCCAACGTGTGCGAGTATGCCTTCATATGGCTTGCTGCATCATTCCCCATGTTAGAAGCCCACAGACCCTCTCCCACCTATCCCCTGTACACACACACACACATACCACTGCTGGAGCGGAAAAACAGATAACCAGTTAGGTATGTTTCAGTTAAAGACGCCAAGGTGAAGGCAATCGAAGACTCTACCAGACCCGGCACTGCAAGGCTCATCCTGTAGCGTTGGAAGTGTCAACCAGAGCATCATCAGCTATATGAATCACACAATTCAAAGTACTGTAGCCTACACTCTTTTTGAATACAACCCAATAACAGCTTTTATGATAAAAGCAAGCAGGTGGGTCATGCAAGGCAGGAGAAGAGAGACAAGCAACATACCGGAGTACTCCATGAGGAAGATTAGCTAGGAGATCCAGAACCTGTTAATCCAGCTGTATTAGAAACACTGCCAATTGGGCCGACGAGAAACAATCACAGAGGATAGGCGAAAGTATAGAGTATGATAAATAGTTGTAAGCAGAGCTTAGAAGATATGGCTTCATGAATCTTTCTTTACTTTTTCTACATTGCGCTTGCCCCTATCTACTTTACTCAGATGTCATCATACATTTGGATGAAAGGGTCTAGCTCTACACATCTACCTATGCTATATAAGGCGTCATGAGTGACGATATCGTATATTACAGGTATCTTCTGGTCAGTCTAAACCTGTCCCTCGCTTACAAACGGTTTGTCAGCCGGAATCTATATTCATGTAATAAAAATATCACATGGAAAAACTGTTGGTTCCTGGGCCAATTACTCATAGGTGGTGTGAAAACCCAGTGGGGCTGATAGAACCATTGACTACAAGTACAACATTCTAATTTCCTTGGTAGCCAGCCTTGAGATTTTGATAACAAAAACAAAATAATCCCAACCATTTCATGCCACTTCTGCAGAGCCAAGTACTTGGATGCAAGAGTGGCTTCAGTCACACCAATCCTATATTGCTGTACCTAAACCATGTCATAATATAGGAGATGGCAGAATAAGTTTGGAATATCAAAAGGTATAGAAGGTAGGATGGGGTAACCAAGTGCCAACAAGCGAAGAAAATGAGGCAACCTTTTGCATACTGGTCAAGGTAAGTGGCTGAGAGGTAGCAGTGTTGGTGCCATTAATGGTTAGCACGGCATTAGTCTCTACAGCATGGTATTCCTTCTGCAAAATTGACATTTCCTTTTGGAGAAGCTCCCGCAGGGTGTTGGCTTGTTGACTCTCTACAGCCACCTGATATAGTTTATCTGTCAATCAGTAGTAGTCATAATATTTTACAAATCCTTAGAATAGCTAGCTGTACATGCCCGAAAAGGAACTAGAGCAGCTATGAATAGAAGATCAAAGACACTTGTATGCTAGATAGCATACGAGGCGGCAACTCACCGTGGCAGAGCATTCACGAGGAATAGCATTAATTCCCATCCCTGTGCAACCTATGGGTTAGTGGGCCCGCCCTTACATCCTCTCACCACCCTGATTCAAATCCTGATCTCCAATGAACAAGTAGTATATGATAATGTTCCAATGGCCCATATGCCCGGTTGGACACTTGTACGACAGCATTGACATGTATAATCACCTACCAGCCTTCAGGGCCACCAGGCGGGGACCTAGGGATTGGGCTGCATGTAAGATCCGGGTCATCCATTGAATAGGGTTACCATGGCCGCGATGAATGTCGGCCCCTGAGTGGCCCCCCTTCAGCCCTACAATGCGCAATTCCAATAACTCCATGGAACTTGCTAGAGGCTCGCGCTCTATCGTCAGACGCACCTCCTACAATGGAAATAGTGGTTAGCCTACATATTTGCCACTGGGCAACATATTTAATCGCTTAGCTTATACATATAAATAATGTCAAAGGCATCTAAATGCATGTGGTGGCACACCCCGCCTCTGTACTCAAGAGAGACGGCCTACATTTAAATATAAAAGAATGTGCCTTAATAAATGTCAAGGTAACCACCGCCCATGAGATCACCACCCTCATGCCAGCCCTGGAGAAAAACCTTACCCTTTCAAAGCCTCCAGCACAGCCAATGCACACTACATGTCTGTAAATCATCGTGTTATTATCAGGAGCTGGTTAGGTCACACCTACATCAGCCTCACCCACAGACAGGTATTGTGCCATAGATGAGTGTATTAGACTAAGCTGCACGCCTGTCACAATCTATGCATTATCTATGTCACACCAGGCACTACACAACAGGAAGAGTTACATACTCGTCCTCATTGTCCACGTTGAACATTGTATTGGCCTTGAGGAAGGGGTAGGGGGCCAATCCCATTGCTCCGCTCCTACAACCCAATGTGTCAGTTCATCTCTCTAGCCACCTGTTGTAAAATAATTACATACGCCTAGGGCCTCCTGAAAATATTACTATAACTCCCACCTCTCTAATTTTCTCCTTCCTCTCTCCTCACCCACCCTCCTCAGCTTTCTTAATTTACTCTGTGTGATTCCAAGATAAGTGGGAAATAAAGCAGGAGATATAAGGCAGCAGGGGAACTTACATGTCGGTTTCCTGCCAAGAGTCATAGGTACGGTTAGATGGGTTAGTCACTGGGGCTAGATGGAGTGAAAGGAAAGGCCTAGGGCCAAAATGCACCTAAGTGGTCGTGCAGGACATCACCAAACACTGGGCCATATATGTACAACCTTCAAAAAACATAATCATACCACAGGTGATATGAGCTATCTCTAACACATACAGGGACCTCGCCCAGGTCTATGAAAACATCCAATCAGGCAGCATATACCTCCCTCCCCCTATACCACAGTATAGTCATTTACCAACCCTAGGGATTATATGGCCTATTATACATTACTTTTTAAAGTCTACTGGGCCCTTTAGTCCCACCTACTCACTACCAATACAATATGTATGCCAGCTAATATCTGCCCATGCATGGCCCCACCCACAGCCACATGCCTCTTCCACAGTAAACAGGAGCTCCAGAGGAGGGAGGGGTTTAGTCTCCTCAAGCAAGGATAGACAGGTGGCCATTCCTGCAGAAAGACCCAAGGTCACTTCTAGTCTAGAAAGGAGTCCAGATTTCTCTTGGGCTATCTTATCAGAGGTACACCACACCTACCTATTCCATCGTCCGCACCCAGAGTGGTATTGTCTGCCTTCAACCACTGCAGCCCGCCCATTCAACCTGTTAGCCCAATTCAACCTACCACCCCCACCTATTATTCGGCTCTCCCCAGACTTACACACTTACCTCACCATCCACGTGGGCCTGGATGGGGTCCGTAGTGAACTCATGGGCCACACCTTCGTTTTTGGAGGCCACCATCTATACCCAGCACCATTAGTCCTCTGCCTAAACCCTGCCCACTCTTGTTCTAAATGCATTACTTACATCCATATGACACTGTAGGCAGATGGTAGGTGCCTTTTCATACCCAGGACCTGCCGGCCTTCTCTTCTTGTCAGTTCACCTTCCTTATGGAGGCTAGCTAGACCTCTACCAGACTGCCTTGTAGCCCTCAAGTTTACCGCTCATGTACAAATGAAAATACGCAGGAATATCCCTTACTACTCAAATGCATTTGTACACCTCCCTATACAACCCTTTCCCACACACATAAACTCATATATTTCTAGTACATAACCATGAGTACAGCCACTAGCCATAAACATAAAGTCAATCCGCGCCGTTTTGTCCCGACCTATTGTACAGTTGCCCATGTGTACCATTTGGATACCTACTTTCTAATCACAATATTTCCTGTGGCATCCTGCTCAGACTCGAATCCTAACTTCGCAGCCACCTCCGTCAACTTTCCCTTCTGTAACCCCACACCATAATCAATGCCTAGGCCATCTTCCCATCAATGTAGGGCAAGCAAAACATTTAGGTGGTTATCCCCGACCATAACTGTGGGATGGGTAGGAAATGTAACTTCCATTGCCTTCCACCCATCTATCGATAGGAACTCCCCAATCCACTCCATCGCTACTTGTTCTTCCGTATTGTATGAATCATAATATTAAACATTTATAGTTTTGCGTGAATGTTTGATGAGGTCTATGCAGTGTAAACAAAAAATATCCAACAGTGTGCTACTAATAAAGAAGAGGGCCAAGTAAGTAAATAAAACAAAACCGTTTATATGAAACAGGGAAGTGAAGGTCTGCTTACAATCAGGTCCAGGTGGCCAGAAGGTCTAGGTGTTTGTAAGCAGAAAGCAAAGTACTTCCACAAAGAAGCCTGGCCTGTGGGCAGCTGTTTCAACAGCTCTAGGTAGGGGGGGGTCAGCAAGCTGGCAGCACTCAAAAAATTTGTAGTCATTGTCGCAATAAAATCACAAGTATTAACTTATCTACAATAATAGATAGACTTCAGTCTGAGGTCTTTCAGGGAACTTATGTATATGTATACTAAGATTCGATTAATGAACAAGTTTACAGATTGGCCAGCCAGGACCAGGGCTGGAAGGGCAGTCGGACCATATATATCTATCGATTTGTACATCCATATTTTGTATATTTGCACCCAGGTTATACCCTTATACAGCCTAGATTTCTATTTTCAGCCAATCACAATCATCTGTCTATGACCACTTTCTTCAACTATTTTTAGATTTATCCATTTTATTGCCGGCCAATGCTATTAGCCAATCACCAACCCTTCACCATTTTTAACAGTAAATACTCTTTCCTATTAGTCAGGCCATATCCTACCATTGCCCGCTATACTGTGCCAAATTATCACTTAATTCCAACTTAGCTATAGGCCAGTATGCAGGCAGGTAAATCAAACAACCCATCCCTTTCATCTACAGGCTTGAGATAGCCAATAATAGGAGAAAGAGAGAGCCGGATATACCATTAAAACACTAACTATAGGGATACCAGTCCCATCAAACTGTTATGAAGTAGACCCAAGGACCAAGTGCATGGGGAAAATTGTTTCCTTATAAGGTGTATGACTTTGGGCCTAGTAATTGTACGTTTCATGCACATACACTTTACCTTTTGGCTCGGTCTAGATTTATTTCTCCCAATGTTTCTTTATCCTTGTTTCTCAATCTCTATTTATTCACGGCACTAATGTAATTCCTCTGAGTATGTTATTTGGAATCAGTAGACCATACTTTGCTCTTTTCCATCCTTACACCTATACCAACCCATGTAAGATGCATTAATTGAATTAATTGAAGCCACAAATGGGCCGATTAATCAAAACAGATGATTGTTCCGTTTATTGGACCTCTCATACCTAGCAGCCGGTAAAAAAGATGCATACATTACAACCTGACATGTAGTATGTGGCCTAATACTACGCCTAAAAGACCCCTACCGGACAGTTCATCAAGAAGCCGGTCATTAAATTGTGAGTCACAGATTCTGTGATATTCTACACCTGGCTAGAGACGGTGAAGTTTTTGGCTTTAATGTTGGTATGGCCTCCATTATGTTGATTGGCTGTCGGTAGTTATCTTTGTAATTAGCCTCTATATCAGTAGAAGAATACTTCAGGCAGTGGCACTAATTGCACCAACCAATAGCTAGCTGAGGGAGGGAGGGCAAATGCACTACATTGTATGTTGTAAAGAGTAGGTAAACAGGTATATATTAGGATGTTATGCTTTCAATATTCATGTCGGCCATGTTTTTCATTATTGAAGTATAATTGTCTTACTACCACAGCAGAATAAGTCAAGTGGAAACATAAAACACAACATGGGTACTGCTATAATAGCCATGACTTGAATGACATGATCAAGGCCTGGAAAGTAGAGGGACTAATGTCCGGTTGGAGCGCTATAAACTATAAGCGCATATATATATATATGCATGCCAGAACAATGAAAAGAAGCTGGCTGGACCATAAACCAATAATGCACAAACACCTATCTTTACATTTGGTTATTGTGTTTTCACATATTTTCGTATCTACTTTTTTATCAAATTGAGAATTGAGTAAAGCATAAAAGCAAAACTAAATGGGCTATCTGCCGAAAGGTATACGTTAATGACCACTAATGGAAGATCGTAAGTGGCCCCTTTAAACTTAGCAGCTAGAGCTTACAGATTGGAGTGGTCCGGAGTACATATATGATAAAATCATACGGGACACTAATCAGTAACTTCAGAATTGCTTTAGAGGCTTGTAGATAACCTATATCGTCCCATCATTATAAGTATACCTAAGCGCATCTAGTTTAATGTTATATTGTACATGTCTTCCTACCAACCATGTCAATATTAACAAGGAGCCAGTGGGTCACCTTGACTGAAAGCCGCACATGCCACAATCCAGAATACCACATATGAATGGTACGCCAATCACAATCCATATTGCCCAGCATTACATATAGTGATCCCCATATAGTACATACACTACCCCAGTAGATTAGCTATGTTGCAAACCAAATGAGTGACAGAAAATGATAGCAACAATATGTAGACAAGTGTGTGTGTACATACAGTATGCCAGAAATATAATCTATTAACTTGATAACAAGCAGTACTCCTATTGTAATGAGGCAGCAGCCTAAGCTTGGTACATACACCCTATACCTTCCATTACATCAAGACATAGGAAGACCATTCTCATACAGTCTTTTTTTCAGGGTACAATCAGACACCCCTATATCATAGCTTTATTCTAATAGCTCGGCCATCATACTGTCTAACTCTGCCTGCATATCTGTGCACTTTTTGGTTTCCACATCCACGTCTATCTGCAGCCTGTTGCATTGACCCTCTAGGTCTTTCACCTGTCCCATCCATACATGTCAGCTGCCTTTTCCAGCCTCCCCCCTCCCTCTGCATAGGACACCAATACCCACCTTACGCTCTAGCTGTTCAGCTTGGAGTTCTAGGTCTCCATGGGCCTTGCTACTGTGGCGATATTCAGCTAGGCTTTCTTCAGCCTGTTCCATTTCTTCCTCTAGTTCTGTTTGCTTTTTCTCCGCATTGTCCAGGCGTTCTTTTACCATGCTGCACTTAGTCTCCCACTCCTGTATGTTATGTGGTCATTGGTTAGTATCAACTTTCCCCTGTCTTCATCCCACCTCTTTGTATATCATATCCAGTAGCACAATATCTAGCTAGCATGATCACCAATTGTGGCACCATGTGATTAAGCAGCAGTCCCATATGCCCAATCACTCCTCCCGCCCCAGTTACTATGCGAGAAGAGTACAAATAGTATCTAGGGTTTGAGTAGCGTAACAGTGCATATCGCCCAATGTCTTAGTCAGCCGCCTCAATGGCCATACAATAATATCTCTAATAGACACCCTAGGCCACACTTAGACATTAGGATAAATAATGTAGGCAAACAGGTCAGCAACCAATATTAAAAAATAGCTAACCCAGCCCACCTCATAAGGATGTCAGACTAGACTAGTATGTGACCACACCCCTCTTATGGCCCCGACTAGCACGTAGCTAAGGGTGTCACATAATGTTGACTACATATATGATAAAGGGAGTAAAGTCTTTCACGTAATAATAAGAAAGGAGAGAGAGATAAAGTAAGGAAAATAGAAAAGCATCCCAACGACCCCATCAAGGGAGAGGTCGGCCTTTAGTAATGCCATATAAAAGACCACCGATATAGTGAACCATCCTACTACCATAATCTAGGTTAGTGTATGGGAAGATGCTTGGGGGACACGTGCCAACACATATCCACTACAACCATCCTAAATTGTATAAGGTATAGACTGGTAGGCAGCAAAGGCAATATTTAAGTTACAAGAATGATCTAGCACGTACAGAGAGGCCAAAAGATTTCAGCATATCTGACCCCTCAAAATCCATTCACCTACAACAACATAATACTAATTTATCAAAAGAAACGGCAATATCAACTACACCCCCACCACTAGAACCATTAGAAATTAATGATATGAAAAAGTTGGTCAAGATAAAGTTGCTTATATAAATGGAGCATTGCCAAAAAAAAATGAAGATATGCTTCATCTACAATTATAGGCATGTATGTCCAAGAAAAACACGACAACGAAGAGAAGGCATGCAAAAGGGGAGGGATAATAAAATATATATAACTAACAACAAGCCACCTCGGGATAAATTTAAAACTATGTAATGGTGAGTAACAAATAATAAAGGTACTGAGATGGGTTGGAGTGGATGCTGAGATGTATGTAGAACCACACAGGAAAACGAAACTACTGCCTCTTGGGGCATATATATATCCCTGTCACCTACCAGGGAGCTTGCCAAGAAAATAACAGATAATAATGGACAGTTACAAACAAAAGGATGGGAAACGAGAAATTGGATCTAGGTAAAAAAAAACGCATCGCGCGTCAACAAGAAATAAACAGAAAAGCAAATATATCTAACCATCCTATTTTCTTTTTCTTTTACAGAGATAGGAGATAGAGCCTGACCCTGACGACAGTCTTACCTCCAATAGTTCTTGAAGTGCGGCCACCTTACCGCCTTCCACTGTTTTGGTGGTGCTGTGGATGCATTTCTCAGCCTCTTCAGCCCGTAGTTCACATTGCTTGACCTTAGCTTCAAACTGTGCGTTACGTTCCTCGGCCTTACCCATGTCAGTCTCAAGGAGTATACGCTTATTTTGCAAAGACTGTGTTCTTGACTCTGCCTCGGCCGCACGATCCTTGGCCTCTTTCAACTGTGCCTCTGCCTCCTCGGCCCTCTCCAAAGCCTCCGCAGCAGCACTCCTCAGCAGCTCCATTTTCTTCTTGATGGCTTCCATTTTCGTATATTCTACCCTGCCAGAAACTGTTTGACTTAAGGTAAATTCCTGTCGTGTTATACAGGTTGCTTAACAATAATGGCCGAGCTATATCTAGCAAAATTACGTCCAAGGCCCGTTTATATCCTTAGACACCTTCCTTATATGGAAGACAGCTAAGTGCATAAAATCACTGCCGCCAAACTGCCGTGCTAGAAGAGTCGTGCCATAGAGTTATTCGGAAAGATGGAATACCAAACAGCGATTTGGTTTTATTGGCAGATTAATTATAGCCTACCAATTATTGGCTACACTGAGTAAATTGTCCTAGGCGATAGCGAAAAATATTTTACCAGGGTAGATACATATTTTTCAGGTGGAATAATTAGTCAGCAATTAGTTAATACAAAAATGCTAATTATAGTAACCAATAGTTAATTGATAAACCGATTTTGCGTGGGGCTTTACTCCTTTGACAAATGCAAATCAGGGGTTTCATACTAACATACTGCTCAACCGCTCACTCTCATTAAGGCCGATGGGATATACAGAATTTCAAAACTAAAACCTTAGGCTAACTTACAGATAGGCTGCTGGTACCAACCCCGATTATCCCACGTTTCTAGATCTTCCTATGTGATCTAGTTTATGCCCGGATATAAGCCAAACAAGGTTATTATATAGTATTGGTATTATTTGACCCGTGGCCTTCCATACTCCCAAAAGAAAATATTTTTCAATACATACGATGTATCAGCTTAAAAATATTTTTTATTGTAGTGTGCTACACTCACGAAAGAAATAGTGACTGCATGATAATCTACAACATAATTTGGTATATGAATATGATGCACTTTCTGGACATGAGTTTCATAAACACAACTATTACAAAATAAAAAAATGGCATATATATATATAATGCATATACATTTCCAATTCTATCAATGTGTAATAGCATCATGTTCTACAATCATAAAATAAAATCTGAAGTTTAAAATATTACGATAATTGATTTTGACGCAAGAAAGTCGAAAGCAGCCTAGGTTACATCATAAATGTGTATATAGCTTAGCTTAAGCTCAAGCCTTTTGGGGGAAAACACGAATAGGAAATAATCAAGGATGTCATATTGGCACGGACAGGTTCAAATGCTTACAGTAAGATGCAGACAAGAGCTATTAATTTAAGTATATCAAGATTGGCACTTACAGGCCAGGGTTGGCAGTTTATATAATAGATAGTCTGACAAATAGAATGACAAATTATTTTGCATCGTTAATAATCATAATAATCAAATGGACTAACTCATACTAGGGAAAATGCTGCTTGGTTGTATGACATATATGCGTAGGATTAGGGCAATATTTGTTGGCTTTTGCTTTCTTCTATTTCAAAATCACCAACTTGATTACCGTTCTATGACATTGCAAGTAAAAGCTAATAGCGCCCAATCAATACTGGGGTTATCAGTGTTTATATTATAAGCTTAAACCAAACAGAAGCAACTAACCCTATATTAATAAGAAAATAGTCAATAGGGAATATAATCACAAATATAAGGCAACAGAGAAAGAAAATTAAAGAACAACCCAATGGAATATCAAAAAAAAAAAAAAAAAAAAAAAAAAAAAAAAAAGAAGCTCAAAACCAATTGGTATCCAGTCCGATTATCTAATTAGTTACTAATATTCTTCCAACCAAGACCAAATCCAGATAATATAATATTAAAATATAACGCAATATGACAGAATGACAAAGAGTACCAGAACGGATTACTGCACCAATATTGGAAAAAATAAACAGGACATATAAAAACCAGATTCCTGGTGCATGATAAGACTAATATCATAAATAGCCTTTAAAAACCAGATATATTGAACACGGGGGCTGGGACTGAGGTGGAGTGAGACCAGAAGCTGTTTAGTTGCGTGAAAATTGCAAAATACTGGTCCGTTTGCTTAAAAGCAAACGACATATATATATATATATATATATATAGCAAGAAAATTGTGCTCATGAATAGAAATATACATCCAATAAACTTCAAGGTAAGATATAGTTTGGCAAATCGTTTAATGACAGTAAAATAAATATAGAAAACACTGTATAGAATTATCTTTTCCAAAACCAAAATAAATAGTAATTGCTTTTATTGTGCTGAAAGGTGTAGAATACCAGTTTTCTTAAAACCAGAGTGTTATTTAAGGACCCTCCTTTGCCTGGACTCTTCCACGCTAAGGCTAGGTACGATCAACCCCCGTTTATAAACTGTGCTGATTGGTAACAAATCATGGATGACATGCGATTGGTTAGCTAAGAAAGCACGTCCAATAATTGTAAACACATTCTTTTGTTTCAGAGTGTAAGTGAGATGTGACCCGATTCTAAAAATTTCCTTTGCATGGATTGAATCAAGTCAAGTTATCTTCAAAAACCAATGTTGTCTGAGGGTCTAACCAGATTTGATATTCTTTATTTAATGGTGAATACGATCATAACAATTCAAACGAGAGTAATTCTATAACAGAAATTTATAAAACTTGTTTATATCACCCCATTTTTTGCTTAAAAAGCGTGTACATACTTTGCATCTCTAGTTTTATAAAATAAGTAGAGGTGCGCCTTCCATATGCCTTTGCCTAGATACGTAAGGAGTACACAACATAAGATGGTACCTTGTATTCCTAATCCACACCAGCAACACATACTGGACGTGCAATAATTTCCCTTCCTAAACATATATACACTTTACGCAAAAAGCATTTTTTTACTGGCTTCCATAAATGCAAAGAGGTGTTTCATGCCAGGATATAACTGTACTATATTGTAGAACTTACATGGCGCTTGGATTTAGGACGCCAACAATACATGGTTTAAAAGTAAAAATAAAAAAATGTCATTTTTGTACTGGTATCTACAGTCCTTTCCATGGTGTGGAAATCCTATTCAAATGCACTAACGCACCCTTAGGCTTTCGCATATCAATATACCTGGCTTCTTATCCGGTTTCACCTTTCTTAGGCTCTAGCACTGTATGTTTCAAGTGCCTGCTGAAGACAACAGGAACAAGAGCTGACTTAGTCTGTTGGCTATAGATCACGCATTATTATTTGACACCTATTCCTATTGGTCACATTTATCATTTTGTGTTAAAATTCACATTCATGTATTATGAGCCCACACGAACTGCTAATTCTCTGCCCTAGTTGTAATTCTAACCATTAAAGACGTCCCCCAACCTTCTTTATAAAATAATGCATAGATTTTATAGAGCGGCCAGTGAGGCTAGTGCGGTAAGTTACTGCAACATTGGATTATTATTATTTTGAAGATAGATATATCCTGGTGAACTGACAGGGCTGAGGGCTCACTACAGGCTGCCGAAAGGTTCAGTCGCTACAGCAGATGTTTAACCACCACTACCAAGTCCCCGCAGAACCTTGTGGAAAAGGTGAAGTCTGCCATATTTAAGATAGGTTTTTTAGATGCGGCATGTGTTGGCTGCCTTTCACAAACAGTTGTTCTCCAGGATGTTTTTGTATTTGTGCAGGAAGTTGCACGTACGCCCTCCTCAACTTCTATCTACAACACGCATCTTCTTGGCTACTTTTTCTTTGGTCACCGACATATTCTTTTGCAAAAGACATGTTGAACGCATATAATGTCTTTATTAATTTTACGATGCACTTACTTTTTCATTATTATACTCAGCATGAGTTGAGCTTCCGATTACAACTATGCTCAAACTACTTTTTCTCGTAGCCGATTATGAGTTTAGGTATCTATACCAACTTATAATTGACCTTGTTCAATATAATAGTGGGATGTAACCAGGATATTCTAGGGCGACTTTAATCTGGCAAGCAGCTTGAATCAATGAGTCAAAGACTCAACTTGTAGTTGGCTTTCTATTCGTTATTATTAATTAATTTCCCCCAGTTTCCCCTCCTATTACCCTGTCTATTTCAATTATAAATTTATTAGTAACTCGGCCACCTTCTGCTCTATCTTTATTATATCTACTATTGCATGTACCTAGATTGTGCAGTTACACACTGTGGACCTACAAAAGGGCCATACAGTGAGGGCAGGAGACTTTGTATCAGTACAACCAGCTTATGTCATGACACACGACAACACGTCTGCTGTTATTAAAAAGTACAATATTGCTGCTCGTAATTCTTATATATACGTGTTATCATCTCTTTATTAACATAAGGACGACAGTTTTGCAGTGATTACATCCCAGTTGCCAACTTTAATACGTTATAGGGTCTTGTTATTTCTCTTCACTTCCTTTGCCCCTTTGAACAGTATTCCTTACCTGGCATGTACTGTTTTTTACATATGGAGTAAGGTTTAAAGGCCTTATGCTAACTATCATTGTACCTTAAATGTATCCTTCGGTGCCATGATCCAGCCACATAAGCGGCATTGGCCTGCTAGGCCTCCTCCTTAACCACAAGGGGTGATTGGGTCACAGGTTCCAGGAGCTTAAGACCAAGACCATGGCCAATCCTCGACAAGTGGTTTATACTCTGGATCACAATGTGCAGGACCGCAGCGCTAAGGTAGCCCCTGTATGTTAGAGCCAAGCAGTCTATGCTTGCATTATAGGTAACCATACAGATATAGTCCCAGAGGAGATGCTAATAGTATGAAGTATCTTCACATGCCCTTCCTATAGCAGGCCTTAATGATCACAAACTAATGGCCACGTTATGCAGAATCTAGAAAAGTACCGGTCTATAAAGGAGTTTGCCATGGATCATGGGGTTGATTTCTACCCTGCAGGCCGAGGCATAGGCCACCAGGTAAGACTGCCACTCTACCGCATATACTATAGAACATATATTATGCAACAAATTCTATACAACATATACTATACAACATATACTATAAAACATATATTTTACAACAGATATTATATAACATATACTATACAACATATACTATGCAACATATATTATACAACACATATTATACAACATATATTGTAGAACACATGTTATGCAACATATACTGTACAATATATACGATACAACATATACGATATAACATATATTATATAACATATACTATGCAACATATATTATACAACACATATTATACAACATATACTATACAACATACACTATACAACATATATTATACTACATATACAACACATATTATACAACATATACTATACAACATATACTATACAACACATATTATACAACACACTATGCAACATATACTATACAACACATACTATACAACATATACTATGCAACATATATTGTACAACACATATTATACAAAATATACTATACAACATATACTATGCAACATATATTATACAATATATACGATACAACATATATTCTACAACACATGCTATACAACATATATTATACAACATACTATATAACATAGATCTTATAACATATATTCGTCGCTAAAATATTGGTGGAGTGGGGCTATTGTATAGACGGTCTTAACTGAACATATACATTATGCAGGTCATGTGTGAGGAGGGCTATGCTTATCCTTTCACCATGACAGTGGCCAGCGACAGCCATAGCAACATGTATGGGGGCCTAGCCTGTTTGGGCACCCCTATTGTACGTACTGATGCTGCGGCTATATGGGCTACAGGCCGGACATGGTGGCAGGTCCCCCCTGTGGCCAAAGGTGAGTGTGACGTTAGTTTAGAGAGAGAATGGTTAGGTACAAGAAATGATTATAATCAGTCATGCATGGCAAGGAATGGCTAGGGCTGGTCTGCTACGTTCTGCCTACCAACTACTAAACCTATCATCCTCCTACCTCCCCGTGTATCATATGATATATATATTGGTGTCCTTCTCTAAGTGTTGTGGGTATAGCATATCTTTATTTAGTAAAAGTACATGTATACCTTGGTTGCTCTTCCATTTAGACCATATGTTAGTAAGAATGTTGTATATTTATCGCTTGCCCTCTCTCTATAACCTACTTAGCTTTGTCTTGGTGTTTTATTACGAATAACTAGTGCCCGAGTTACGTGATCAACTCCTTGTAAGGTCTAAAGATATATTAACTTGGCATCTTTGCCTGGGCTGTATTGTTCACCCAGCTGTACAGATGTGGTGTGTATAGAATTATAGTCGCTGGCCAAGTACAAGTACAAGGTGGTAAGTGAACACTAACCACATGGCTCCCTAGTGGTGTTGACAGGGCAGTTAGGCCATGGGGCGACGGGCAAGGACGTGATAGTTACCCTGTGCGGCCACTTTCATCAGAATGAGGTACTGAACCATGCCATTGAGTTTGTAGGCCCAGGTACACCCCCTCTCCACGATCTTTTCTTTGCCTCTTTGTTTCGACCTTTTATTTCTCTCTTTCCATACTCGAGTCTTTTCACTTTCTCTCATTCTCCTGACAGTTTTCTTAAGATTATAACTTACATTGCTCTGTTGTGCTAGGTATTCTCTAATGGCTCCCATGATAGCCACGGAGCACATCACAGGGTAGCACAGAGGGTAGAGGGGGTATGATATAGTAGTGCATAACATAGGGGTAGGATAGTTGTATTTGAATGACCGTGGTCTTCTCCTACAGGAGTGCAAGGCCTGCCTGTAGATGATCGTTTGACTATTGCTAACATGACTACGGAATGGGGTGCTCTGGTCGGGTTATTTCCAGCCGATGATGTTCTATTTGATTGGCTTCTACAAAGATGTAGGTGTACGGTAGGCAAGGATTACCCTATGACAGGGGAATAGCTGTGACATCCCAGGGTAGTAATAGGAAGATTGGTGTGCTAGGGTCATAGACGGGCCTTCTACCTAGTAGACAGGAGGTTGGCTTACGGTAGAGACAGGAGAAACCATACCTACTGTCTGTCTATCTGATATTTATTACCTCATTCATTTACTGCATTAATCTATTCACCTCTTAACAATGTATATATGCATACACAGTACATAGTACATAGTACATAGAACATAGTACACAGTACACAGTATGTACTGCGTAGTATATAGTACATAGTATATAGTACATAGTATACAGTACATAGTATATAGTACATAGTATACAGTACACAGTATATAGTACATAATACATAGCACATAGTATATAGTACATAGTATACAGTACATATTATATAGTATATAGTACATAGTATATAGTACATAGCATATAGT
>NAOQ01000007.1:56215-95043 GCA_002751075.1 Ichthyophonus hoferi
CAGCCAGTGCAGTGGCGGGTTATATTACTGGTCCAGCCACCGTTCCTACCTGTACATTGGATGCCTCTATTACCGTCCACTCCTTACCAGGTGGGTAGTGCCGTCATTGCATTGGAGGGCACTATGCATCCCCCTGCACTAGGATGGGGACATGCAGAGGTTATAGCAGGGTGGCATGTCGGTGGTCTGGGTAGCAGTAGAATAGGCCTGCAGGCCTTAGTATATATGTTGAAGTTATGGGAGAGAGAGGAAACCTAATGTTAAAGGCGGTTAGAACGAGGGTCGTCCAATATGACTCTATTGGAGGGCTTCCCCCGCACTCTCCAAGGCGGAGCTCTCCTATGTATGCAGGACAATATCAACACGGACGGCATATATTCGGTAGGTTATATAGTGTGTACATTTACTTATAAACACTACCTTTTCTCCCTTTCTTTCCATCAATCTATGTTGTAGTCCCCCAAAGGATAGCCGGAGGAGGCTAGGCACATGGCCAGAAGTAAGAGGGGGAGAGGGGGCTGTAGGCCACCTCACAGTATAATACCCCCCTCTGCCCTCTAAAGCTATACCCATGGTCCACCAGAATACAGACCCCTTACCATCTCTTAATAACCCTTTATAGTAAAGCTTGCGTGGTTTTATTAAGGTATTCCGCATTAGTGTTGGGGTCAACAACCAATAGACAATCTATTGGTAGTGATTATAAACGCTCTCTACCTTTAAAACATTAGGCCTATTGATTGACCTGGTAGACATCCATCCTTTTGTTCGTTAACACATTGGACCAGACTGCTGTATACTAAGAAGGGTATTTAATAAGCAGAATACACAGTATATACCTTGTTAACAGTCTACTTGATGTATATATGGTTTTACATACAAGTACTGATCATTGGACATTGAATAAATAACGCTGTGGTGCTTAAGAGTAAAAGTAGAGGGCTATCGGACTAAGGCTTAGAGAGAAACATAGGATATGTGTATGTATATATATGGGGGTGTTCTCTGGGCCAACCTGACCGTGGCCTCTGGGACCAGGGGAAATATACCTATAGGGAGGATATCAGTCCAAGTGAGATGGCCAGGGTAGCGATGGAGAATTACGATGACATGTTTCAAACCCTGGTTGCAGGTATGATGTATGGTGGGGCTAGATTGTGGGCTTCTTATATTCCTTCTTGTACAGCATATAGTCCATATGTGGCTTTCCTTTCTATTATCTTTTCCATTATAATCCCCTGATCTCCATGATCAGCCTGGTTTGCTTCTAAACCAAGCCTATGCCATATATACTATGGCTACCTATATGGTATCCATGTTAACTGGTAGGACCTAGTTCACTGTATAGTCTCCTCTATACATCTACAGGATTGTCATTAATGTAATAGGACAGCTGGGGATATCTTGGTGGGTGGCTATAATTTTGGCACTGGAAGCAGCCGGGAACAGGCCGTAATGGCCCTTAAATATGCAGGCATCAAATTATTAGTAGGTCATCTCAATCTACTTTTCCCTCCCTTTCCTGTACTCTTTGGTTCCAGTGCTTGAGCCTTTGCGTACTTATAGGCCTAGATGTATGATCATTCTGCACGGTCTATTTTTACCTGTCGTATGTTACTTGGATCACCTTTTAGCTGACCAGGGTTTACACAGGTTGCAGGGAGCTTCAGTGAGACCTTTAAGCGCAATGCCATCAATAATGGGGTACTGGTAGTCGAGGTAGGTGATAATTAGCGGTAGTGGATAGTACTTTGTAGCAATGAGTGGTATGGGTGGCATGGGGTAGGGGATATAATATAATTATGGCTAGAGGTGACCAGGCCATTCAGTGTGTCATGCTATATATACCCAACTCAACTCCTTATTTATAATGGAGCCTGTCTCCTGGTCTACAGGCCTCTAGCCCTCCACACCGTCCCTTGTGATGACTGTTTCTATGGTTTTATTTGTGACATTCCCTTCATTACGGTGTTATAATGAATCCTATCAGAGCCTTAGGTACTGTAGGTGCGAGACGGCATGACGTCATTGGTCTCCGAACCATTGGCTACCAATAGCCTAGATCTACTAAACTGGTTATAATAATAAAATAGATCGATGTCTCCTATTGGGCTAATTGGACATCTCAATCAAGACATAATCTTTTTCACCTTAGATTAAGCCAAGGATACTAGACTATAGTCTGGGGATCTAGCCAATCATGCCTATCAGGCCTTAACCTCCTACCCTTCAGTGGTCATCCAGTCTACACCATATTCTCTCTTGGTAATAATAATCGGGCATGCAGATACAAAAATAGCATAGAGCCGAAATGTACACGAACGGTATGTATGTAGTAAAAGTATACACGAATGGTATGTATTGTAGCCAGGATGCAGGGTTTCTAATTAAGCATGCGAACCAGGCCCCCCTCCTCCTTGATGATTTAAGAGCTCAGTATGGAACAACACATATGACCACCCGGTAAGACATTACTCTTCGACCTATCCTATAGTAGGAAATACACCGGGCTATGTCCAATTATAGAATTCTTACATGCATCCTAGCCACGTATTTCCTTTGTTATTTAAGTACAAGCTTCTTCCATCAAACCAGAGCTAAAGCTACATACCAAATTTCCCCATCTGGATATTTGGTACTTGATGGTTTTAAGTTATATGTTCACAGTAACCATAATATTGATATGACCGGCCTGTTCCCAACTCTACACTTGTCATCTATGGTATGTAGGGAGCACCCTTTATTAGGCCTAATGATCATACCTAATCTACCGCACACTAAACTTTATATTCATGTCTCAGAGGTACATGTGATCTCCGTATAGATTTCGTGCAGTCCACCCTCTCCTACAAGGACAAGTATTACTCCGTAAACCCAGTGGGAATCATTGCTCAAGAGTTGGTGTTGGCAGGCGGCCTGGAGAACTGGATCAATCAACAGTTGTAGTTTTTCAGCTTTTAACGATCATTTACTAAATAGCCTCAGGCTTTAGGTGATGGATACTACAGTAGTTATAGAGCTCAAGATGCCATAATTAATGAGGGTATACAAGCTTGAGTAAGAAAAAGAAAGATTCAAAGATGAAAGGACACACTAATAGGAATATAAAACTGAGAATAAAGGTTTAAGCTGAGCACGGTTTAACAAATGCAAAATCAAACTTCAATTTAAATATTAAAATGTTGTTATCTACCTAATATTATCGTGTTTGAAGGCTTACTAGGTTATGATATGCATACCAGTCTTTGACCAAGGGTGTGGCAAGGCTCGCCTTAATGATCATGATTACGGCTCTTACTAGATTCTATGTAAATCAGTCTTTACAAGTAGTGCTAAAACTTTTCTAATTTTTTTATATTTTTAGCAATATACCTTAGTTTTAACCATAATAGTACATTTTCTTCCTTTTAGGTGATTTTCTTTTATGATTTTGCAGTGTATCTCGTTATATTCAAAACAAAAAAATCTGATCAAATAAAAGGATGCGATTGCTAAAAATAAATCAATTTCTAGTTGATCACTATATTAAGAGGACCAACAAAATATTGTTTTCCCCTTATCAGTAGTTTTATTCAGCTTATCACTCCAGGATGTCCAAATTATTATTATGCAGTGGCGAGATTTCAGTGGTTTTTGAGATTTTTTTAATTTTTAGCACACTACCTGCTCCAACTATTAACACACCAAATTATTAAGGAGAATCGCCAAAGATAAGTGCTATCAATATACTTATAATATTTTTCGTTGTAATTAACACATGACCTTCATTCAGTTCTTCATAATCTGTGGTGCTCCTGAAACAAAACAAAACATTATTATGCCAAAGAAATATTTTAATCAGCCTGGAGTTAAAAAAATATAAGTTGACGACAGAGAAAAATGAGAAACTACGCCGACTGTTTGGTTTGATAACACAATTACCAGTTCCTCAAATATCAGTTCAAGAGATCTTTAATAGCAATATGCTCAATTACTATTGACACTGCCACCCTTAGAGTGCAGACGTATTAGATGACCGAGGAAAGATTTGCTGCATACATGGTATTTTTAGGCTTTCCAACCATGTTACAGATGTTCTGCATGATCTGCATAACGTTCGAGGGCTAAACCAATAAAAACAAACTCAAAAAAAAAAAACCCTCATTTTTTCCCTCTGCCTGTTTTTGGTGAAACCACCTTTAGTTATAAATTTCTGCAAAAATATTCACCAAGTTCCCCAGCTTCTATCGTCTCGGCTCAGATAAGGATGTCTCTATAATAGAACTAACGATCTGGTGCGATGGGCAGGGGGCATGACACGGTACACTTAAGCACATTGTTCGGTTTGAAAAAGCTGCCTATAAAAGCGGTTCCTTTTAGTTTTATTCTAGGCGGCCATAACTCGCGACCAAATATGTAACCATATAAATGATCTATAACCACTATAACATCATCCACCCACATAATCGCTCGATTACGAGTCAACTAAAGATCATTCCCATTAGGATGACTGAAAGATGATTAAGATATAAGATATAAATATATAATCTAAAATTCTTGAACGTAGTATTGTTTTTTTCATAATTCCAACCAATATATTAAAAACTTTGGTTTCTTAGTCAAGGTAATTGGACGTCAGGACGAAGCGAATATGCCTTCTCTTCCACGGTGTTGCTTATAAAGCAGTAATCACGACAGCCTGCTAATCGGATTTATTTATTAGAGGGACCCCATAAAAAATGATAATAAAATGTATGTAAAAGTTATCTGTTCCTTCTATTTTCGAATAATCAACCAAGTAGAGAAAATTGTTGAGAACAATTAGACCTTCACAGAGTTGCGCAGAAATTTACTATGATAAGTCTAAACCCCAAAATCTGGCTTATCGGGTGACAGAAAATAAAATAATATGCGTGACCACTGCGCCAAATGCGTGACGGCCAACAATTAGCACGTGTACATGAAGTCTGTATATATATTTTAAAGCACCAATAAAAGTAATCTTGAATCATTCGTCATTTGCCAAGTACATTAAACTTTAACCGCCAATCATATCAAGCCTAATAATATAGTTTGACTAAGTTATAATTTGTTTGCGAACAGTTATTACACTCGTGACCGGGCGGGGAATGTGGACAATGCTCATTAGACAGTATGGGACTCTTTGACGGTTTATCTACACTAATAAGTTAACAGGATATTGGTTACAGCTGTTTATTATTTAAATTGAAATCTTACATTTAAATTTGCATAGATCAGACATGATACGGTTATAGTTAACCGTCAGATATGATCGTACCTTCGGTTTTTGTTTCATTCCTTCCCAAGATCATCCGTCAACCTGCAAATTTACTGCGTCCAGCCATATCTGTGCCATGATATTACTAAAACATCTCTTTATTGTATTAGTACTGATGGAAATTAAGTTTGAGGCTTCAGAAGGGCCCGAGTAAAATAGTAAGCATATAGGAGGTGATGTAAACGGTAGCTTGGCGCATGGAAATCTACTGCTAGGAAATATATCTCCAGGATAGAGTAGTTTGCCTGGCTAACCTGTCAGTGACTTTTTTAACGATCGCCGCTTAATTATGACCTGTATCTTGGCCAATTACCTGTAGACAGGAAACTTATCGTCCATCACATATACCTAACAGGAACAGATGAAATGAAATTTTTTATAAAATTGTCTCAAAGAAAATCATAACCAGTGGTCCCTTCTTTCATGCTTTACAAAGTTTGGCGATTATATTCCCGATTCAGAAATACAAAAGTAGAGTGCCTAGTTTGCATTAGTTTTCGAATACAAAGTCTGATTTGATAGATTTCAATCTAAATAATATGAGACGAAAAGAGCACATGATATGTTCATAATATATTTATTTCAGTGTTTTAATTGGTCATCTGTCATTAGTTATGACACGTTTATTTCATGATTGCGTGCGTGAGTGTTGAGGCTGACTAGGTCGGCGGCAGTCTTATTCTCTACCAGCTAGTGTGTGCCCAACACCTTTAACTAAAGTATGAAGTTGCTCTACTTTCAGCTCTAACAATATTCATCTTTGCTTATGCTTTACACATATTTTATATATATTTAGCCTAAATATTTTCTTCTTCTTGGGAACACGTGGCTAACGGTTTTCTTTTGACCTGATTAATGAACCAGTAACGGTCTGCTGATCCTAATTATTTGGTGGTGTTGGCCGTATACGGAACCTACATATATAAGAATCGTCTTTGTATAAGGAAACCAAAACATAGGAGGAAAAAGAAACAGGCGACCAGCAGTTTAAATCAGCAAACAGAACCAGGACACCTCCCTCTGTATGGACTTATGATGCATGCTACACTTTTCACAGTTACTACACGCACGTGTATTTTTCAACAAAAAATATCTTCTGTTGTCTATATCTTCTCATCCTCTCTAAGCATTTAGTGTCTGAGGGCCAACAATCACTATAATACCAAATATTACGACATGCTAAGTGACCTAGTCCAGCGGGTCACAGTGCATCATGCACAAGCTTTGGCGTCTTGTGTCAGTGGGTAGATGCCCTGGAGGGGGTCCAAGGCACAATAATAGTTACTATGTTTATTAAGGCTAGTTTAGTACATTTGTTTAGACCACCAGTCAGTACAGACACGGCCTCCGCAATAATATTTTTTTTAGATAATCCACAAAAAACACTACACCTTTAGTGCCTTTTGGCATAAAGCGTTAGTCACTACCACTTAAGAAGTGCAGCAAACAAGTAGTATGGCATGAATGGACTGGATATAGTGAACTAAATGCTCTTAGGCTACGTCACCTCATATCTACCCACCTTTATTTACTCCATCAGGTCCCACACTAGTTATAGTATATGTGCCAAATTGTAGTTATTGGCTAACTGGCTGTCTTATTCCCTTTGACACAGAATCCCACTTGTTCTATCTTGGTTGGATACCGGCGTTCGATATGACCGAGAGGAATGAGGAAGCGGCTGACGCTCTGACCTCAACGGAAACCCTGCAACAAGCCAGTCAGCCAAAGAAAGTGACTAGCCAAGGTTAGTATGGGGGAAGTATAGGCCTACAGTTAGTACAACGGCTTACTGGCTGATAGAGGGAAGTGGGGCCAGGCGTTTAGGCTATATGATGGCTTCCACATTGCGTTTGTTTTAAGTTTGGCACAGGCAGTTCATGCTAAGGTGCCAATAGTACAGAGTCTGTATATAGAGAGGGTTACTATTATTTAGATTGTAGTTAGAAAGAGAGGTACTGACAATGCCTGGCGGGTCCGTGGCTGCTGATGGTTGTTTCTTTTTAACTCTACATCTGAGTTAATAGATAGGGTGGTATGTGCTAGATCAAGGTGTGATTGAAGGATGGGGAGGACCCACAGATGCAATGATTTCTCTACTAACAGCATGGGTCTATGTACAGAAACTGCTAGCAAGCCCACTGCCGACCCCACTACTCCAGTGAAAACTGAGGTATGTGGAGATGCAGCCAATCAGAGCTATCCCTCTTTTATTTATAGATGTCTAATCTATGGTTTCATTGATACTTGCCCGCATGTATTCATTAAGTTTTATTGGCATTCTATGCGGCAGCTAAATGCCATAGACCTTCCCTACTGCATACTGTAGCTAGCTATACTGATCAATGAGGGTTAGGGCAAGACCATGGCGGATCCTGCCTCCTGGCCCACTTTAGCTGCGGCGGAGAACGCCACCACTGACAATCATAAAGAAGAGGCCAAAGAGGCCACCTCCAAGGACACCGTCAAGACTACCTCCAACAAGTCCAAGGGTAAGTGATATGGGAGATATGTGGACGGGAAGGGTGGCACATGACACATGGGCGCATATAATGGCCACAATGCAATACCTAATTGATGCTCCTGGCTGTAGGTGGCAAGAAGTGGGTACCTTTGAAGATTGAGGTTGGCACCCAGCACAGGTAGGTCCTGAGGCCACAGGCCAGTGTCAAATTCATGTTTGAAACTTATTTGTGTTTTCCTTATGTGTGTCCTTGTTGTTTCGGACCTATCAGCTGCACCAGGTTCTTTCCTATCAACCTATCCTTATAGTAAAGATATTTGGCGGGCAATACACAAGATAACCAATCTTCCATATATGCTTTGATAAGCATACAGGAGAGTATATATATATATGCATACCTTACATTGAGATACCTACCAGAACACGTGCATGAATGACATCACTGTCTATGTCATCCATATATATATACCTTCATGTTGTACATAAAGAGGCATGCCTGTCCCTGTCGCCTGCCCTGTCAGGCTCTAGTCCCCCATGGAGATCATTTACAAGGGGTGGGCTAGAGGGACAGAGGCTGTCTATGGGTGGATGAGGGGAGGTAATCGGGGAGTGGACTGCAGTATTATTGTGATAAAGCAAAGTAAAACAATTAGATGATTTCTGTGCAATAGATTGGCTAGATTTATATGTCGACCAATACACAGGCCTTTATGTGCCCTATGTCGCGTGAGGGATAGCCCTCCTTGGCTTGCACATGGCTAGATAGTAACATAACTGTTTTCTTACCTATAATTTGGGTCTGGCTATAGGGGAGAGGGAGAGAGGAATTCACGCCACCAACAGAAACGAGGACGCCATGGCTATGAAAAGGGAAAAGGTCGTCATGGTAAGCTAGGAGGGTCCATACTGGAAGGGTGGGGTTTATGTGTATAGGGTGAAATGGTTATTATTATATGTTTGTAAAGCCAGCCATACGGGGGTGTACGGATGGAATACATCTCTAGCTATGCACCCCAGATCCAGTAGTGATAAACCTCTTAAAGCTTTTACATGATTTCCCCGAGTAATACGTTGTTTTTATGCATATTCAACCATGTCAACCATATCCCTGGCCATACTACTAGTATGGTTTGTTATACAGACTCATACTTGTAAACTTCAACCAAACATATGTTTTGTACTACTGAACAGTCTGATATTGTGGAGAGAATATGCCATTGTATAAGTGAGAGATTCCTTGTGTGCGTATATCCGTACATCCCTACCCGAACACATTTGTTTACCTCTCCATACCTCCTATGGCCCTATCATACATGCAATGGCATGTTACCTTACCTGACTGTGGTTGGAATATACAGGTCACGGCAGTGGGTCGGAAGCTGCCGGCCAACAGGCCTATGGTGGCACCCACTTCTACTCTGTTCCCGCCGTGTATACAGCCAATGATATCTTCTATCCCCCTCACCATACCGATGAGCCAGGCCTGAAGGCCAAGCTTCGTGCCCAGATGTAGGTACCATCCTGATCTGCCCTCCTGCCCCCTCTTTCTCCTGGGGCAATTACAAACTGACATGGGGTCTGATTCCACAGTGAATATTACTTCAGTGAGCAGAACCTAGAGACAGACATCTTCCTGCGTCAACAGGTGAGTAAAGATTGGTCAATGGGAAGGGGTAGGAAAAGCAATTGGCTGATAAGTCCCTACCATATGTCCTGCAGATGAATGATCAAGGCTACCTTCCTATCTTTGTCGTTGCCAATTTCAATCGTGTTCGCACACTGACAAACAACGTTGAGCTTATTGCCGAGGTATGTTTAGCCCTTCTATCCTCTCCAGACCCTTGCCTTCCCCTGGCTATAGCCTATATGATCTAGGTGTGGGGTTCCGCCGTAAATGCATATGTATATATTTGCCAAAGCGCAGGCACTATTGTCATACTATTAAGTGGGTCGTATTTATTTGGGTTGGCATTTTCACTTTTTATTTTAAGCACTACCCTCTGTTGGATGGAGACCTACTTGATATGCATACACACTATGTAGGGTGTACTGTATTAGGCTTTCCTTTAACCTGCTTGGCAGGGTGTGGCATAAGGTCGTACATGTATATCCCTTTATATTGCACTACCCACAAACATAGGCAGGGCGGTGTAACTAATCAGGGAAATGGGGAGTAGTCCTTAGAGGGAAGCACTCTAGTGGACCTCTCAGCTGATAGATTCTTTGTACGCAAGGCCTCCGACTGGGCCCGCTGGCCAGTGCTTAGGGTAGGTTGATATTGCAGGACCACCATGTGATAGGACAGGGCGCTAGGATACTTGGTGTCGCACTTGTCTGAGCCCACTTCATTGCTTTTGTTGTCTGACATCATTCATAATATTTTTTATGAAACAAAACGTATATGTAAATTAGTTTGTGCATGTTTGCTGGCTGACTGGACATATCCATAATATACGGTTCACCTCTCTTTTATAGTCCCGATGTGACCCCTCTACTCATTCCCCCTCACAGAACGCCGACGGTACTTTCCCCTTTGTCCCCCCTGGCGTACCTGCTGACCCTTGCGAGAAGGATGACTTTGTCAAGACCATCAGCGCCCAGCCTACCGCTGAAGGCAGCTCTGCAACCGAAGCAGTGCAGGGCGCTAGCACTGTAACTGGCCTCCCCATGACTGCTGCTGCTGCGGTGGCCGGTGGGGCCAAGACAGCCAAGGATGTTTTGACCCAGACCACTGCTAGGACCACTGTGAAGGCTGCACCCAAGTCAGGCCAATCACAAGGTGGCAAGAGCAAAGGCAACCATGGCCATCAGGTGGGCAGTGATGCACGTGTTCTTTTTTGCGGGACTTGCACTTAATAGGGTAGGGTGGTAGAGTATTACACGCACTTGTTCGAGAAGGGGATACAAAAACACTAGGGACATTACAAGTACTGGGCTATGGACGCATAACTAAACGCATGCTGCTCTGTACCCTTCCTTACACCTGGTCATTTTTTGTGGGGATATTCCTATAATTGTCACACACATGGTGGGTCTTGGCGTTTATATGCAATTACTGTAAGGATTTGCTGACGGTTGGTATAGGGAGCTGGTAACCGTGACCAGCGAGGAAAGGACGGCAAGAAGAGTGCAAAGAAAGACGGGGCTGCCAAGACAATGCAGCTGGGTGTGGCCCAGGCTGCTGGAGATGATAAGGAGTGGACCGAGGTGCGCCGTAGTAGAAGACGTCTGCCCTCTCGCAGGTGAGATTGCCATAAGATTTATACCTCCTGCTGCCTGTAGTCTACCATCAGTATTAACCCTTGGCTAGTTTCCCAAGGCATTATTCCCTTGTTTTCCAACGTTAGAGTACATCCATATAGATATATGGATGTAAAGTCTTATTTTTCTTCAAAAAAAGATATCCGAGCACAAGTGAGCATTATGATAGATTGCTGTAGGCACAGGATAGAAAGCACTTGATAAGCCAGGCTTAATGCTGACTGGGTGGGGCATACATAGTGTGGAAAACCCCGAGGAGCTGTCCTCCAGCAGTGATGCAGAGAAGGATTATGAGGAGCTAGACTTCCAGTTTGACGAGGACCTGGTGGCTAAGGTGGCTGCAGGCCCTGTCAAGACAGGGGGACCCAATGACTTCGACGACGGGTCGGATGATGAGGATTCCAATTCAGAGGTGAGGTACCACGCCAGGCCCTGTGTGGTTCATATTATTTCTCTTATCACCCCACCTTCCTTTTCTTGGAATATTTTTTGGTGCCATGCGTTCAACATATCTACATAGATTAATCTGTTTATAGTTCATAAGAATGAGTAATGAGTTATCTTGGTCGGGTAGGCCAGCCTTTCTATACACTATAGCCAGGTGCCATCCAAGGCCCAGTTACTAACATACATACACCTTTATCACGTACAGATCCAAGATGAAGATGTAGCCAACATTGTCATTGTAACCCAGACCCCACCCAGCAAGAAGCACCAGGGGGGTGACCGCACCAAGGGCTTTGCTCAAGCCATCAAGACCGAGGACTGGGCCAAGATGATCAACCAGGGTCTGTACGTCTACGAGCAGGACCTGCTGGTGAGTGCCCCACCCCTTCCGGGTTTATGTCCACTCTGTCGTCTTCTATTCACTCCTTGTTCGCCTTTTTGTATTATGTCTTGGAGGTCGTGGATTAAAGAAGGTATGGGCCTGTGGTACCAGTTCACCCAGCGATCAGTATTCTGCAATTGGTGTATAGTAGAAGCGGTGTTATGGCATGGCTTCATCTCACATGCTTCATGTTTTGTCAAGAATTTGTATATAGGACGTTAGCATAGAGGTGGTAATGGTTACTTGTCTTAAAGGCGTACATTTAGTTATCGGTCGGGTCCCGCGTGCTGATTACATGGCACCCTGCAGGCTGATACCGAAGTCCAGGCCGCGCAAATAATTGCCTTGGAGGGCACCACCCAGGTGGACGCTGATGGAAAAACCACCTCTATCCCCAGCACACCTCGTACCCCCAGGGTATGTTATTATGAGACGTGTCTATGCATTCGTATATAAGCATATAGCAATGCACACCCCTTTCCTAGCTACAGGATCCCCTCCCTGTCCCCCGCCCAACCCTTTCCTACCCTAACCTTCCCTGCTCTCTACAGACCCCCAGGACCCCCAAGTTGACTGCCGCCCCCCGTTTCTATCCCGTATCAGAGAAGAAAAAGAACGAAAAAGAAGACGAGGACCCTACCACTCCCAAGAAGCTGAAGACCAAATATTCAGAGAGGCCCCCTGTAGAGAGCCATGTTGGTTGGATGATTGCCCCTGAGGGCATGCCTGCTGAGGCCGAGGCCGAGGCCTCTCTAGCAGGGCCCGTCCCTGTGACCCAGGCCCCTAAGGTGCCTGGCCAACCTGAGAGGTGGGTGTGAATGTACACTAATCTACCTGCATATCCGATGGTATTGATGGCGTATGCCCCACCTTGCGTCCTGTTTGGCCGTGTATATGCACACACCATCTCTTACCATTTAAAGATATCAGAGAGACTGGTTTGTGGGGTGCCTTTTGTTATTCATCTCTTATACCTTGTTCTCATTGACTCGCGCTGCCTTTCTGACTTTTTCCACCAATCAGCATGCAGCCCTTTGGCTCTTTCCAGCATCCCTCTCATGAGCTGCTGAAGGATGGCGGGTTTGTTAAGGAGCAATACTTCAAGTTCCACGCCAAGTGCCTTAAAGGTATAATCCCTTCCCAGTAACCAGAGCCACATCCTTGGTCTGTAAGCTGAACACGTTGCACGTTACCCTCCTTGTATGCCCCACAATCCGCTGCCTGCCTATCTCTTAACTTAATCCGACTTGCCGTCAATTACCATTACATTTCATCCGTGTTTATAAAGTTATATCTTGTTTATTGCTCTTGTTTGTAGTTGCAAAGACTCTCCCATCTCTTTCTGTTTCTGTCTTGGCCTGTCCCTGCCATATATATCTAGACAGCTTACAACAATTTGGAATATTCCTGCATAGGCTTTGCCCATATATATTAGAACATATATGCCAGTGGTTGTTAGATGTAGAGATACTGATTGTTGGGTATCCCTCAGAACGCAAGCGCCTTGGAGTCGGCCTTTCACAGGTTAGTTGTCCCTTTTAGCTTTAGCTTTATAGGATTTATGGCTTGCCAAGTGTCTACTGTAGATAGGGGTACATGTATTAGGTTAGGAGTACACAACATACACTTACAGCCTGGGGTGCAGGAAATGAACACGTTGTTTAGGTTCTGGTCTTTCTTCCTTCGCGATCAGTTCAATAAGAAGATGTATGCTGAGTTCCGCCAGCTAGCTCTGGAGGACTCTGTCCAGGGCTATCGGTAAGCCTGGCTCTCGCCTTTGTTTGCACTAATCCTGATCATTGTACTAGGGGCCTAGATGTCTAGCTGCTGTTTCTTTATCAAGGCCCACCCTTTCATCTCTATATAATGTAGGGGCACATCACTGACATTCTCTGCCAACTCAGCTATGGACTAGAGTGTCTTTTCCGTTTCTATAGCTACGGCTTGGAGAAGAAGTTCCGTCCTGAACTCTTTGTCGATTTCCAGGAGGAAACTTTGAAAGACTTTGCCACAAGTAGGCTTCCCTTGTACATATGCACATTACATTGTTCTTGTTTTCCATACCTTGTCTGTACACTGGTAAAACACTGTATATTTGGGATCCAACATATGTATAGATTGAAAAGAGCTAACTCTTGTGCTGGCCAATATATAACGGAGGCAACTTAAACAATTTCATGCACGTTGCACGTTCAGCTGTCCCACCGTTCTACCAAGACATGGAAGGGCTTTTAATTTAACCCCAGTCTTGGGCTCTACAGAACAGCTATATGGACTGGAGAAGTTCTGGGCCTTCCTCAAATACAGGAGAGACTCTCGTCCTCTAGAGATTCAAGAGGAATTGAAGGTGGGTAATATCCTTCTTTACATAGGGGCTATGTTGTTGTGTACGATGGGGTAGAGAGAGAGTAGCACTAAACCGTGATGGATATTAAGGTGCTTAGATTAATCAAATTGTAGTGCATACTTAGGCCATGTGAAAGGCTTCACCCATCTTGGTATAACTAACATGTTCCCTATCAGGAAATTTTGACTCGATACACCGTTCTGGAGGACTTCCGTCCTAAGGGCGAGGTACGTTGCAATCTTTATTTTCCTGCTATTATCTCTATTGCTTTGTTATACTATAGATTGGTTATTGCGGCCAGGTATCAAGACTTACCTTTGGGGGTATGCCTGCAGAAACACCGAAACAACAACAGGACAGGTGGCCATCGTAAGGGTAATGACGTTCAGAAACGCAAGGAGGGCGCAGCAGAGAAGGAGAAGGAAGCGTCCAAGGACGTCGCACCGACCCCGGAGGAAAACACTAAGGCTGTCTAGATTTTTGGGTTAGATTTGTAGTAATAGGATGTGTGCGCAACGGTTGATCTGTGATAAGTCAGCGTGTATACATGTTTGTAGTGGAGTGCAGATCTTTATATGCGAGTTATGTTTGTTTGCTAAATAGGTATTATCAGAGCAGTGCTAAGTAGGAAGGGACAGTATACACTATAATGAACTTAATATGACCTTAGATGCCCTCCAACAGATTGGGGAGTGTGTCTTTCTACATAGGGTATTGCTTAGCACTTTTTAACTGGGGGACTATCTTTAGCTTTAAGCTTTTACGTGGTTTTTATGTCCTTGGGCGAGATAATAACATGAGTTGAATGGGAACTTATACATTACTGTGCCTGTGTCATTATTGACAATGAGACGGCACGTTTAGACATAAATATACATGGGGTGTGTTTCAACAGTCAGCTTATTCACAGGGCTGGCTCATTAATTATTCATAGTGTTTTTCTACAATAATAAAGTGTGATGATGTAGAGTCTGCTTTTTTTTTTTTTTTCTGTTTTCTTTCCGTTCGTAGATGGCATTGATAATTTTTTTATTGAGTTCTGGCCAGCCTGCACATAGCCACATATTTTTATACTTTATCTACTGGAATTGCTCTTATAGTACAATCTTAGCAAACCTAGACAAAGATACCATAGCGATCAAGAATTTAGTGGTATGTCGGGACATACATTACTGGCATGCTTAAGCTATTGTCTAAGCTTTTTCTATGTGAAGCAGTCTACTGAAAAATTCTTGACATTTCTGGACCTATTATTTATAATCCGAAATGGAAAGCTAGTTGATCATTTATGCGAACTAAGCTCTGATACATCAATTCCACCCAATATCTTGCTGGGGGTCAGATGCGATAATGCACGTTATCCACTGGGAGAAAACCTGCATAGTATAGGCCTGGTACAAGGTTTGCTCTGGATAGTGAAGTGAGGCTGGGGGAATGCAGGGAATGATAAAGCTTGTGCCGAGCTGCCTGTTAAAGTAGACAGTCTACTTTAGCCTGTAAGAGTGGATAAGAGAATATTTAAAATAGCTTTATTCCAGTGATAACGACTACCAAAATGGTGCATAAATGCATCATGACATTTTATAAAGTTTATTACATTTTAAAGTCGTTGGTACTAGTTCATGTGACTGTCTATTTGTTTCCTACCTCTAAGCAACTCATTGGCCAAATTTACTTTATGATCCGAGTTAAATCAAAATTAAGTGACTTGGTTCTCTTCTCCAATAAAACCTACACTTTATAAATCATCTCAATGCATGTATATATATATATATATATTGGCCATTAGAGAAAAGCCTAGCTATAGTTAAGGCCGGGCATAAAAAGTTAAGATAAACTTATAAGATTACAAATGTTATTATATAGAGCATCTTGAAATGGTGATTGAAGCATTGTAAGTACTTGCGACTAAGCTGCTTTGTGTGAGGGATTTGCGTCTTCAAATCTACTGAAGCCATAGGCACTATAATACAGGGAATATAACTTGCAAACTTTATCCAATTGTGTCAGCTCGACCAGTTTGTTAGAGTATCAAGCAAAAACTTTCTATAAAATACATCCTGGGAAACACATACTCAGCAATACTTGTTGAATGCACATGTCTTATACCACATTTGTTAGGCGTTAGTCTAAAGCTAAACCACAGATGATAACCTGTATAAAAACATAAATTATTGGTCAGAGCAGGAATTATAGCAACCCAAGCCACAATATTACGGGAAATGTATGTCATTAGTATTGACTTGATAGACCAATGCAAAAACATTATAACTCATCTCACTTGAATGAAAGACAGCCTTAAAATCTCTGATGTCTATTCTAATATTGAACAGGATTGCTGTTGATTAAGTAAATTTCTCTGTTCTCAAAGAATGATGTATACCTAGAATAACTCTCATCGCAACTGGAAGTCTTAAAAGGAGTCAATAAACCATTGCATAGTTGACATGATTAAAGGAAAGAATGATGGCAAGTATGAGCTGAGCATATAGGTTTACTAAACGACCAGGTAGGTATCCTCCCATAGAGAAATTATTTGGATTTTCATATTATCAAAGACTGATACTAATATATCAACTTTAATATACAGTCTCATTATTGTTATTCAGTAATAACATGAAAATCTAGTTAACCCAAGACTCTGGTATATTTTCATTCTTGGCTTATTATATATGACAAGAGGGTCCTGTAGGGAAGGTCACGCAAGTTTCAGATTAATTAATAAAACAGTTGTAATTAATAAGCTTTCATGTAAATACTTGTAGGTCTTTCTTGACCCATTAGTTAAACATTAGTAAGCAATCACTTTAATCATTTCCAGAATTTACCCAAGACAGTCTTAAGTAAAACATATTGCAGGTGAACCTCAGCTGCTACATGGTAGTGCCAGCTCCTTGATTAAAATATATAAACCGACTCAGAAACTTAGAAACAATGGCATTATATAACTATAGACTGTGATTAGAGTAGCATATCTCTTTTGTTAAAAAGGCTAACATTCTTGGCCCTCCTTATTTATTGACAGTAAGCCAATATGTTTACAAATATATTGCTAGTTTCTCTAGATACAGTTATAAAGCCCACTACTTTTCAATAACAAAAAGTAAACGCCAGTTTAAAATTATCCACTATTAACATTAGTGTACTAGTTTTATAGAGTAAATGTATTAAAGATAACAAATTACTGTGTGATAAAAGGAGGAAGATTTCTCTTGAACATAGGTACATAACAGTTGTGGTTCACGAACCCTAGATCAAGGGAATACAACAATATGAGGAAACAGGAATGTACGGACTAATAAATAAACACTCCAACATATTATATATTAGCTTATTATGAGCTTCCAACTCAAAATCTATCATTTCTTTATTTTTACTGGTTTCCAAAGTACTGACAAAGATTTGCACTATAATATCAATATCAATACCAATGTGCCATACTTGGTTGGACTCAAACATCTTTTCGATTTATTTGCTTAAGTGCATCCTTTATAGTTTGTGTAATGATACTTTCGATAAATCGATATTTTTCTTCGGAACTAATTCTGAATGAAATCTAACCTGAAAAGAGATAACAGACAGATCTTTTGGTTTAAGTAGTATTGAGTTGTATTCATAGGGGAAAGCAGTCACTCACCCAGGTTATTGTGTAAACAAAGAATAGCGGAATAGCTTATTTTAAATTATTATAGCATCATTTCCAATTTAAAATTAACATTACAAATTATTTGACTATCTATTCATTTGGATACTGATACCATATCAACAGACTTATCTATTCTTACTAGCAGCAAACAGGTGTATATATAATTGGAGATGGATCATTCAAGCCAGGTCTTGGAACCCTCTGATCCCAATCATTGGCTGAGAGCCTATTATTGCAGTCTATGCATCAATCATCTCGCCCTACCTCCCTCTCTCACCCTTATACTTATTTACTATCTCTCACTATGGACTGTAGTTAAGGTCTTCAAGGTGTGTATTGCGTTTAATGCAAACTAAAGCTGCCTTTGCTGGCGTTAGGATAGGATTATTATGCTTGTGTAAATATTAACCTTAAGAGACCCTTAGTGGAAGGAGGGTAAGACCCTTGTAGGCTGGATTTGGGCGAAACATGCATGCAGATAAAGCAACCTAGCATTCTCACAGAAAATTTTATATATTAAAAGCCGAGAAAAGGCAAATATATAGTTCAAAAGTAACATGGTCTTAAAGGGAATAATAATGTTAGAGGCAAAAAGATTTGATAATTGGACAAGATGATGTTGGATTGAAGATGGAAGGACATGTGTGAATAGAAGGAGTTGTGCCTAAGATGAAAGATGTATATATTATATTCCTATTGTTATATGCCGGTTATATTAGTAGGCATATTGGTTGAAATGAAGAGAAAAACTGTTGTATAGCGAAGGCGGGATAAATCTGACTGTTGAGATTTGGAATTCTTACTTTGATATTGGGCAATGAACTCATGGCCTGTTAAGCAAATAACATAGATTTCTCCCTTAACTTTTATCGACATCTTTCTCTTTGAGAAGTTAAAAGTTATTATTTTTAAACAACTACCAGATTACTTCTCGAGACCTTGTAGTGTGTGTATATGCCCCAGCTTAACTCAATAAGGACACCCTGACCATAGGATAACCCAAGTATACTCCCACCTTCACTCTTCTATTTCCCATTGCTACTCCAATTCATATAGAGATATATAGATACGCAGGCTATCGCACCATGGCAGTTGTTTTAGATGTACAGGTGGAGTCCAATGACTGTCCATTGACAGCTGCCTTATCCGTGAAGTTAGTCTACCGCTTGGACCAGGCCTTGTCTCAGGGGAAGTGGGTGTTCGAATTTGTGGCGGATGCTACATATAGAAAGCAAATTGTTCCACTGAGTGCAATCGAACGAAAGGACTTACTACCAGGTATATATCTGTCTGTTTGGCTTTACTTCTCTCGGAGGAATACCTGTATGACCTCCTGTTTAATCCTATACCTGCACGTACAAGCACACCTTTTCCATCTCAATTCTCTCTATCTGTCTATGTATATCCCTCTTTTTCTCCAAATTCTACTTTAATTCCAACATCAACATACCCTCACCCTCCAGGAACATTCATTTTCTTGCTGTGTTATTCGCCTGTTATCACATGTTTAACATCATGACCTCATACCTTCCTCTATAGACCCTCACCCTTGGCTATCCTTACACAGGAGACCATACTGTCCAGTTGGACCTTCCATCCCTTCCCTTAGACCACCTACCTGCAAGTGCTCTACATAACGTGGCTATTATTCGCTGCCAGCTACAGGATGTGGCTACCAATACTATCCTATTGGAGGTGCCCTTGGTTACCCATGTGAATGTGGATGAGGACGCCCTGACAACCGCTCACACGCGAAGGATCTTTTGGCATCCCCAGTCAATGTAATATTCGATAGATGTTCTTCTTCATGGTGACTTGTCCCTCATTCCTTTCCTCCATATATATTTACAATCATAATTGTTGTCGTTGGCGTTATGGTTGTTTATTTACTCGCTCCTTGCTAATTGGACTAAGGTTGCTCCCACTTATGAAACTGTAGTAATATTAGTAATTTACATTAAACCCATAACCATGAAGGTGTGCATTGGCATTATCTGTGGGAGAGTGAGGTCTCTGAAAAGGACTATGCTATGTAGCTTTCACTCATTGGGTGAAATGTAATCCAGTGACACACAATTGGTTAATTTATGTCTCTTCTCCAAGGCTTATTTGGCTAATATCAATACACATTTTATGATAATTAAAATATAGTATCTTGCTAGAGTACAAATATAGAACTTATATTCAACTCTATCCAATTCTTTCCCATTCGAATCAGAAGTACCCTATAGCCAGTCTAGTCTTGGATCAGACTGGCTATGTGTTAGATAAACGCTACTAATGACCAAAGTTATAAATCTTTTGATGCCATGCTTTCAAACCCCACAAATGTCCTTTATGAGCTTGAGAAAATCTATCTCCATCAAATTTTGTAATGTACAATAGCATTTTTTAAGTCTATTAAGGATCAATTTTTAAAGATTGGGCTATAAAAAGCCACCAATAAGGCTTTAGGTTCACTAGTGTTTGAATACACCATATACTAAGTGTCAAAGGAATATTAGACTGGGAGGGAAGGGGGGAGCATAGTAACGGTTGAATACTACCGAAGATCATGCCTAAGACTACACATACGTAATTAGTGATTTATGGTAATGTATTTATCACAATTGCTATTCAGTACTTACTGATTGTCACAACTAATAATTATTAGTTTGTTTTCAAGTTCCAGCTAGACCATACTTATATATTTAGGCATTATCATATGGGCTGCTTATGCACTAATCCCTCTTTGAAAGTAATGCATTGAGCTCATGTACTCAGGTGTCGTGTAAATTGAATCGTTGCCGAATACAGATGTAAATATTATTTTAGGTTTACTCGCTAGTTTGAGCACCACCAGTAAGACGTAGTAAGTCCACTCTGTCATATAAATTGCTTGCAGACACGCTTTCATATGCATACAACTACGTCTGTAAATGTATAGGGATAATGGCTTAGTTCTGTCACAAAGTTAACTACCAAGTGGATTTTATAGGATTGTATAAGGACCAGGTTTGACGATGATATATAGCTTATTAAGAGTAACGTGTTAATTAGTTAAAAAGATCTTGATATAGGATACCGCTAGTCGCTTTCATATTATGTGATGGTAGGGTTTTACTTGTGATCATTAATTATATCAAAGGGGTCCTAGGCTTTGCAGATGGCCAGTAGTATATTGTTAATTATCCTATAAATATTATATAGTGACTCCAGTTCTGATCCACGTGAATTCTTTACCTCTTAATAAATCAATTGTATGAATTTTAAAGTATCCAGGTAAAGCTAGCTACCTAAATATCTGTACAATTATATAGCCCATTTTACTTAAGATCCAATTTTGTTGGATAAATTACCCAAACGATATGTGGGACTAAATATTGTAGAAAGTTAACCCTAGGTACTTTGGGGAGCACCCCTATATTTTTAAAAACCTGGACTATATAGCCAGGATCTTTAGACTGAGAACTGGTTACAATATGTCAGTAAGTAATAGTTGTTTTAGAATACTCCAAAAGAGATCTGTACTATTATGAGTAAGACTGTTAGTGCCAAGTCTAAGTTAAGTATTAATCACTCTAAGAAGAAAAGAACTTCCAATCTTATCCAGTCTTCGTTGATCAAGCTTTTCTTAGAAGAGGAGGTTGGTCAATCACTCATTATTGAGTTGAAAGGAAGACTCGTGGTTATCCTGTCTGGGCCTACACGAACGAAACTGTTGCTTTAAAAACCATGCTTCTGATACTTCAGTATCAGATTCGCAAAAAAGTATATTTTAAAAATACTTAAATAAGATTTAACCTATAAATAGGTGGTGCACAAGCACTCTATATTAATGCAGTACATGATGCCTAGTTCTTGATAAAAAAATTGCAGTGGGAACAGACACATTGGTAGCTGCAAAAGCAAATAAGTTCTTTTGTTAAAACTACCCAGTAGTCTTCCTCATATCTCTATATACAGCCAATCCAGAGGGTATGTACAAATGTAGAATTTATGTTTGGTTGCAATTTGTATAAGTTTGTTTGGGAGCATATACCATTGGGTTGGTACGGTGAGGCATGTATGTGTATATTTGTATATATGTATGTACTTAGAAATAAGAAAAAATCTTTCAAGAATTAAAACGCATGATTGTCTCAATGTGCCATACGAAACCAAACATAATGGACACAATGAAATAAAGAAAGATAAACTGAACACTTATGAGCATTGAATCAACCCAAATTGATGGATTAGTGTTCCCGTCAAGGGGAAAACAGTAGTGAAGCACTCATTGCCATAAAGGAACCAGCTGGCCTAGAGAGAAAACTAGTGAAACCTACTACAAAAAACCGTTATCAAGTATAGTAATAGCTTTATATTTCAGCAATAACGTGGCTGTATAATAAATGCATTATTATTTTCTCGCCTGTATATAATTACTATAGTTGTTATACTGCCAAATATACGATAGGTCTTAAGTGTTCTTAGGTGGCCTTGCGGTAGTGTCTATTTATTAAAAACAATAAAAGAAAAAATAAATATCAACGAAGGAAATGAAAGTAATAGCTATTTAGATAAAATGCTATAATTAATACACTTCTGATGTAGTAATATGAATATTACAGAAAGTCTATGATATGTTGCTGCATTTTGTTCCCGTTTGTGACGCATTTCGCTAGATAGTTGTGATCACATTCCACTAGATAGTTGTGATCTTACTCCACTTGAGAGTTGTGATCACATTTTATTTAATAGCTGTAATCACATTCCATTAAATAGCTGTGATCACATTCCACCTAATAGTTGTGATCTTATTCCACTTTGTGATCACATTCCATTAAATAGCTGTGATCACATTCCCCTTGATAGTTGTGATCTTATTTCACTTGATAGGTTTGATTACATTTCACTAGATAGCTATGACCACGTTCTACTTGATAGTTATGATCATATTCCACTTGATAGCTGTGATCACATTCCACTTGATAGCCGTGATCACATTCCACTTGATAGATAGTGTGATCACATCTCCACTTGATAGATAGGAGTTATCACATTCCATTTGATAGCTGTGATAACATTCCACTTGATAGTTGTGATCATATTCTGCTCCATAATAGCGATTACAGCATAAAGTTGAGTCACTACCTAATTATATTAATTATATAAATTATTATGACTGTCTGATTATACCTCTTAGGCTACACATATCGCCTGACCCCTACCCTTCCCTGTCCTAAAACCCTAACTGTTAGGTAGTTGGAGTAGACTTTTACAGTGAATAGTGGGTGTATAATAAATATCGTAAATTGTGATTGATGGGTTCGACATCATAGCCCCGCATACACGATTTTTTATCGTTGTGGCTGGTTTTAAAGACATAATCTTCCTTTTTTCTTTTTTTTTTTCCTGTGAGCACGGAGGAGGCGGGAATTGAGCTACCAAATCAGCACAAGCTACAGCACACAGTCCAAAAGGCGCAATTTTCATACAGGGAATAAAACATGAATATGTATCAAGATAATAATCACGGGGGTGATTCCGAATTACTGTAAGTTTCTCAATACTCCTTTTGTACCTTGGAGTGCAAGACAGTTAAATAAAAATGCCAAAAATTGATTTTTAAAATAATTATATATACAAATACAGACAAGATGCAAATTCATACAAACTTTACGACCAAGCTAATTACTAGGTTTCCAATAGCGTCCAACGATCTGCAGGCTACCAAAGCCTTTTAACCGACAGAGATGCCTCTTCGCGTGAAGGACCTGTGTTTACCTCTACGGATAGCGCGGCCCGCCCCCAGACTGCTTGCTCAGTAAGCCTTTTCTTAGTGTCCTTTAGCCAACTATAATATTTTTTGTGTTGTAATGTGGCGTTATCTCCCTGCTCCTTAGACCGGGTATACTTCCGCTAGAATAGCTATATTCTGTACTTAAAACGTAAATTATATTTTATTATTATTCTAGCTATTCCAGTCTTATCACAACATATACCTTGCAAGATCCACCTTCTATGTCCTATACAATAATATAGACCCAGTTAAACTTATTATTCAAGGTCTTGTCATGTTCCAATTCTAGTGGCCAATCCTCAATGTCTAACTTCTCCAACGCACACATAATATATGACTGCAATTGATATAAAGTATAGTTACCCCTTAGGTATTAGGTATTATGTACATATACAGGATATATATTTTTATATGCAAAGACAAGCCAGAAGTAAAAGAACAATAGCAGGAACATATAGTCAGCCTGACTTGTCTTCTAATGTGCCCAGCTAACAAGATCTCTTACCCCTCCCAGGCCCCGGAGGCCCGCAGGAGAGTGAGAATGTTTAGGTTGTTTATCACCCTGCAGATATTGATTAACTATGATTCAGGCGCTATAGCTGCTGCCTTAGACCGACTGGCTACCAAAGAGCCCCCTGGATTTGACCTTTCCCTCACCCAGTCGGTTAGTGGCACCTGGCTCGTTATGTGTAGGGTGGGAGAGGGGTGGTTGTATAGTCCAGCATATGCAAGGGGGTGGTGCATTGGGCTGTATTCTCTCTGTAGGGTGGGTGGGGGGGTAGGGGGCCACATCCAGGCAGTGTTTCTCACTGTGAATGGTTTCAGGGGTTGCTAAGCTCTCTGGTTTATATGGGCCTCTCCCTGGCTTCTCTCCTGGCAGGCGAGTATTGCTATTCTATCTGGTATGGTTCATTTGAAGTGGCATACAGGGAAGCATAAGGACTTGGAGCAATATGGAGTATAGCCAAGGTTAAAGAGTAGATAGGAGGAAGGACCCACATGCGGAAGGAGAGGGGTCAAGAGGTCCTTTCTATGTATCTGTAGTAACCTCTATCGGCTTGGCACACAGGCCCACTACTACAGAAGTACTCCCAGAAGTGGGTGCTGTGCTGTACTTTGCTTTTCAACATTAGTGCCAACGCCCTTTTTGCCTGGGCTGTAGGCCGGACCATGTTATTAGGCTCAAGATTTCTGGTTGGCTTCTCCCAGGTACGGCCCTGTCCTCTCACAGCCTATAGGCCGGATGTCTGGTTGTTGTGAGAAGTGGGGCGGGGGTGAAGTGATGTGGGTTGTTATGGTAATATAAGTTGTTACTGGGTTGAATATCCCCCACGGTGGTGCTGTCTGACTATAGTGAATTAACCACAGGCCTTTCTTGTGATATATGCCCCTGTGTGGGTAGACGAGTTTGCCCCCTCCGCCTCCTGCACTCTGTGGATGTCTCTGATGCAGGCAGGTCCCCTGTGGTCATTACTTTATCATCATGTACTGACAGACAGAGAGCATATTACATGCACCCACTCATCCATTGAAGCCATCGTACCTACATGTACAACACATATGTCCATAACTTGCACCCACAAACATAACGATAATCGAGTATAGCCGAGCACATTGTGAACTCTTTGCCACCTTTATCTAATGTATTCCTTGTGTTTTATCCATCACTCTCTTTCCAGTCTTTTGTCCTACCCCTATGTAATATCTCTATTGTTGTACCATTTCCTTGTTTTAACTGCTCTGGTGGGATGTAGGCTGGAGTTCCTTTGGGGGTGATGCTAGGGTATCTAGTCTCAGGTCTACTAACGGCCTACATGCCACGACTGGACCCTCGATGGCCCTTTAGAATCCAGGTAGTCTCTCAGCCTGGGTAGTAGTAAGGGTGTATAGTGCTATATGGGCCTATTAATATACAGAGGAGGCTGTGCTATCTAGTGAGTATAGTTGTCATTCCATTGAAGATGATGATTTGTAGAGAGTAAGTGGATGAAGAGGGCGGTTTAATTGGTGTAAATGATAGTGTCGAGGGCCAACCAGCTATAATAACCAATGGTATGATGTAGGGCTATAGCCATGATGGTAGGAAAGAGGGAAGGGGTAGGGAATACATAGAGAGATAGGGGGGAGGAGAGGGGGGTCTGCCCGGCAAGAGAGGACAGGTGCTTACTGCTGGCGGGTAGGTGCTGCTGCTGATCCCAGTGGTCCTGGTATTGTGCTGTGTGCCCTCCAAGTACCTTGACATTCGTCTCACCACAGGCCATCGCACAGGAGAAAACTTAAGGTTATATTCCTTGTCTTGTATTGTGTTTTATGCTCTGCATTAAATTAGGCTTTTGGCCAAGAGTATGCTCTTAACTAGTATAACAAGGCTCTTTGGCCCTGTTGTTTCTGTCTGTATTCATTGTATTCTTTGTCTGGCCATGACTGGATAGCCCTGTATGCCCTGTAGGGGCATCACCCCTAACTCACTAACTAGGGTAGGCTGCCAAAGTACACATGATCATTGTTAGTATATATGTGGTAGTCTGACAAGAGGAGGGCTGGGGCTTTATTCTAACTACAGAGGGTACAGTGAGGAGGACGAGGCCGATGGCTATATAGCACGAAGGGTGGATACCCTAGACGTCAATGACATACGAAATATGAGCATATGGGACCAATTTGCTGGCCTAGCCCTGACCCCCGTGTACTTCTTTACGACGATGGCCTTGGTACGTGAGAAGATATGCATGATGTTGGGGGGGGGATTGGCTATAGAGATGCGTCCCTTAGATAGGCCCCATAAGGGTATATGCCTACTATGCAGTGCTATGTACTATATGCTCTCTGTAGGTGGAGGGTCTGTAAAACATGACATCTATCCAATCCATGTACGCACACACATTTATAACTATAACCACCCATCCATGCCGTGCCCTATACCAGTTAGGCCCCACCCCTCACTGATTGGTACATAGACCCTGCTTACATCCCGCCCTGTACTGTTGCTCTCTGGTTCATCTAATAACCCTGTTGTTAGGGTATGCCCTAGCCTCATTCTGACTCGTGGAGTGTGATCTAGTGTGCTCTCTACTTTGTCGTGACAGGCATCCAGTTGTGGGTTACCGCCTATCTTGTGAATTATATTGCCCCACACTACGGCGGCTTTGAGAAGCAGGATGTGGTCTATGCCTTTGCAGCCACATCGTGCACCGGTCCCATCTTGTTAGTATACATATAGGGCGGGTTTACTATGGGCCTTGGCCCTTGCTTTGTTCTGTTATATCACCTGGACTTGTGTGGTAGTGATGGGGTAGGGTAGACTTGGCCATCAAGATGGGATGTAATGGACTCTAGGGGGAGGGCGGAGAAGTCATTCCATATATAATATATATATATATATATATGTAGATGTGTGGGTTGGGTGGGTATGGCTATAGAGGGGGTGTGCCTGTTTGTATTCTGAGGTAGCTGCTGCCAGTGATTGGTAGAGATATAAATACCAAAGCACAGGGCCGGTCCATCCACCCACCTAACAGCAGGCCTTAGCATATGTTTTATATAAGGACATAGGCGAGCCAGTTCACATTGACTAATACCTTATGGGTATAGGGGGGTGTTGTTTGGAGGCTGGTTGTGCGACCAGGTAGGGGGCTATCGGAACAGCAGGGGAGTGAGAGATGCAGCCCGCCTAGCTACCTGCTTCTCTGTCCTAGCCGTCATGGTGGCCATCCCTGTAGGTCCACCCCCCCCTCACCCCCCTCTCTTATGTGCTGTGTGGTCATGATTACTAACATGTACGTAAGTCCACTCAAACACAACTAGATGCAGATATGCATGCAGGTATGCTTCTTAATTATCATATCTACAGTTTCATACATGGTATACATTGTCCTGTGTTTATGGCACCTCTACCCACTCTATTGCTTCCTATTCCTCTCCCAGGCACATCATATACTCTGCATGCGATGGGTATACAGTCCTTCTCTGCCCTACTAAACCTTTTTGGGTTGCAGGTCATTTGGGCCACCAAGCTCTACGTTATCATTTTCCTCATCTGGTTGCTATTATTCTGGGGCGGGTAAGGCCTCCGCCTCTCTCCCTGCCTTTAGTAGCTCTCGTCTCTTTTACTTCTTCTTCCTTCTATCATCCCAGTACGACTATACATCTTTAAAGTGTAGAGGGGAGGTGTAAGCAGCCATATATATGATTATGGGTGGGGTCTGGTCTATACTTCATGGTTCTCATGTGTATATGTGTGTCCTGGGCTGTATGTGTTGCAAGGCCCTTACCTTACCCCTGGGTTACTATTCTCTCTCCTCCTTCAGGGCCATCCTTCCTGCAGCCACAGGCATCCTCATGTCCTGTGTACCCCGCAACATGCGTTCTTTCTCCTCATCTACTTCGACCCTTTTGTACAACTGGCTAGGGTAAATAGCATTGCATTAGCTCCCCTTTAGACCACACTCCATGACAATTAGACTCACTCGATATGTACCCTAGGTAGGGTGGTGTCTGCCTGTATTTGTAGCTACACTCACTGCAGAATATATACATTTACCATATACATATCCATTTATGCATATCCTTTACCACTACCCAATAGCTAGTGTCCATATATTGCAATTGCTACAATACGTCATATCAGGCCCTACGTCATTCTCTCTTCCACATCCATCCTTGGTATTATTATACTACTGTTGCATCACTTGCCTATCCCCTCCCCCCGCCTGCATTTGTTAATACCCCAGGCCTGCAGGTACTTTGGCGGACCCACCTTGTCTGGGGTGGTGTCTGATGCCTGGGGGGGTGTGGAGTGGGGAATGAGGGTGATCCTGTGCTGGTCCGTGTTTGGCTTTATCTTCATCTCCTGCACCTTGGCTGTCGCCCAGCGGGTAGGCCCTCTCCCTCTCTATACTTTCCCCTCATAGGTGGACCAACCGAGCTATATAGTTGGCCAGTCATTGCGCTGGCTTATCCAAACACCTCCCCCTCATGGTTATTGGATCAACCCCCTTGGTATATATTGCTGACGGCCTTTTACCCTATAGAGTTACGCCAAGTCCCTGGTGACGTCGGCCCCAGAGATCACTGAGGAGGAGTGTAGGGACCGCGACACAGACTGGAGGGACCTCAACACACAGGACAGGGCTGATCTGCAATATGAGGCATGACCTCTACCTTGATGTGCACTTCAAGCACCATCCTTTCTCCTCTACCTAATTATAGGCGGATTGTCTTGGTGATACATTGGTGGCCATCTAGTTCCATGGTTATTTATTTGCGGGGTTTAACGGGGGGTGGGGCTACATTAACTTATAATATCGAGACTACTGCATAGTGAGGGTGTGCAATTACGGAGGGGCATATCATAGCTAGTGCATACCCGGCTAGAGACCAGTGGAATGGTATAAGATATTGTATAATATAGTGAGATGATGGCTAATAGCTATGCCTGCAGATGGCCAGAGAATGCAGGCAGTCACTTCTCGCTTTTGTGCCGCGATCACAGCGTGTGGTAGGTGGCCTCACTATGTTCTTTCTAACTTATTGCTACCTATAGAACCTTGATGGTTGGAGGGAGTGTAACGGAGTGACAGCTATTTACAGGCCAACACTGTCATTATTTATATGCAACCATGCATGTGTGCTTTATCTCTATATATCTAGACAGAACTCCACAACATAATCTGTAGACATATACCTATGGGTTGTCACATCCAATCTTAGTTCTTTTTCTAGTACTAATCAAATCCTATTAGAGGGTGCTTGGTGCACAGTCTCAATCTAGCCTTAATGGTATAAGAAGTCTAACTGTAACTACATTGTGCACTATGGTTACGATTCTATAAATTTTATGCTATCCCATGAGGTCTTGTTCAATATGCTTACATACATTTGGATTTGTATAGTATCATCTATAACAGGCCAAGCACCAATCAGAAGGTAGCTAGGGTGAAACCCATTACCATATTAATGACAACAGCTTTCTCACTTCTACCAAAATGTTTGCCCAAGTGCTGTATATCATACATACATGGCTATATTTCTACAGGCTGGTAGCTGTGTGGCAGCTCGGCCACCTACCCTACCACTTGTACAATCATGCGCCTCCTCATCCTCTCCTTCCCTACAGGATTAATCTATGGACACTAAGCCGACCTGGGCCGGTCGTGTATAGGTTAGTCTTTTGCCTACCGGTTAGTTCTCTTGTGGTGTCCCGACCTCCCCCTGACGGGCGATGGCCAAGCTAGTCTACTGTGCACTCCACTCTACCCTGTACCTTGCAGCCAGCCCCTTACTGACATGCCTTTGATACTAGATGCAGGTGTGATACTGCGCCTGGACAGGTTGTCTGGCAGATGAGGCCATGAATGTAGGCAGTGGTTACTACACTACACGCTACTTATAGGCTTGGATATAACTGGACACGTATTTCATTCGTGATAGTTGAGTGAATCTGCTGATAACCCGCCCATTACCAATACCCGCATATTGCCTGAAGTTGAAATGAAAGTGGGTAGGGTCAGCCTACGCGTACACACTATAGCCTTCACAATCCACTCTTAATGTTTCTAAGTCTCACTCTCTCTCGCACAGGCTGCCTATGATATGAATGACAAAATACAACCATGTAGAATAGTAACACTAGTATGGGTCACCGGGAGACCCGGGAAGTAAAACATGTGGTCAAGATATCACATAGTGCTGTGTACTGGGATATAGGGCGGGGGTGTTATTAAAAAATGGGCCCAGGTCATAGTTGTAGAGGCACTGGATGCCAGCTATTTCTGTAGTTACTGTGAACATACATATACATACACATCTAGCTCACTGCTGGGTCAGAACGCTAGATCCCCCCCTCCCTATGACTATACATGCATGCAATTAACGGGTTCAGACACACCTGATATACCCCAGGACTGCATCACATCTGAGGGCCAGATAGCAGTCTTTATCCCACAGTACTACTCTTAATGACAAAGAAAAAGAAAATGGTCTTTAATTTCTGATAGGATAAACCTAAATGACGCCAATTAAATGTTGGTTTACAGGGAAGTTTAAAGCTGTCACCTTTATGTACACATAGGGTAAAGTCAATCACCTGCGGGATATCCCGAGACCTATCTATCGCCCCATTACCCGCCCCCACCCCCCCACCCCTGGCCTATTTCAACACCATTCTTGCCACCTTGCCCTAGGATGGCAGGCTAGATACAGCAGTCAAACATGGTGGCCCCGTGGGACCCTCCCCGCATAGTCCTTCGTACAATTAGTTCAAACTGCTTATGGTTAGTCTTAAGCACCTCGGCGGCTTCCTTGTTTAACGGGTCATCAGGATTAGGCTCCAGGAACAGATATTGCAATCCATACACCACCGCATTGATAGTAAGCACGGGCTTCCAGTCCTCCCGCAGGATGTTGAGGCACACATTGCCTTCCAGGTCAATATTAGGGTGGAACACTTTGGTTACACACTTTACCTAGACAGGGAGAGTAAGGGATTAGCTGTTCGCACCAATGGATATCAGGCAAGGTGTCCCTACTGCCCCTTTTAAGCAGGCTTGTAAACCAGGACCCAGTTAGTATCAGTAATCAGTGGGGGACCTACCTTGGGTGCCTCATGTGGGTATGACGGGGGGATCTTAAATGTGAACTTAAATATCCCAGCTGTATACATTCCTTCGTCCGGTTGGATAGTCAGTCTGAGAGAGGGCGGTGTTAAATCAGAGAGGGCTCCTCATGGTGAGGGAATAGCTACAGTTAAGGAGATGGACAGGCATATAACATTTCTGAGGGTGCTGTACAGGTTGTGATAGGAGCAGAGGCTTACTCGAAATTCAAAAGGTCGTCCGTTTTAGGGAAATTCATTTTACAAGTGCTGGGGAGAGAAAGATCTGTAATGTCTAGAAGAGGGAGAGGTCCCCACCATTGTCAGTATCCGGCCAGGCCAGCCTATATGTATACGTGAACGAGAGTTCATTTGGTAAGGGATGGCTGTATACCTACAGAATCATCCAGACAGGACCCCCAATGATACATTAAAAGGGTGTGCCATACCACATACCATAGAAGGAAGAAGCAAAATATGGCTTAGAAATAAGAGGCTTCTCCGCTCCCCCTAGGACTAGATACAGTTATAAGCATATACCAACCCTTAGTAACACAAAACTGCAAGTTATTACCCTACAGTGTGACCTCCTTTTGACTATTTATTAAAGATAGTTACAAAGATATAATGGCATGAGCCAATAGCTAACTTTCTAGTATACCTGCATGTAGGAGGGAGGAGGCAGGAGGTAGCGGGTGTAGTAGCCCTTAGAAAAGAGAGCATTAAGTACAAAGAGGGAGTAGAGAGAGAGAGAAAAGATGTACCTTTTTGAATGCGCAGGTCTGCAGCACCCTTCTTACTATCAGAAGGGCCCTTTCTCTTCTGGCTCTTAAGGTTGAACATGGCTATAGTATAAGGCTCCTGTGGTTTACACTATTAAGTTACTTATAAAGACATGCGGGTTGAACAAGGTACAATTAAACAATGATATATAGCGGGGTGCTGGCTCTAGTCATTACTTGGGTGGGGGTTTTTGTAATATGTCGTATGATCCTAGGGGCCAATTAGCCCGGGCAAGCCACTATGTACTATAGGTAAGCTTTAAAGGCTATAAAGGGTTATTACAAACTACTGGGTGGGTATGTGCTATAAGGCGTACCTATATCAAGAACGTTCATGTTGATAAGAAATGGTTTGAACAGGAACAGGATTATTGTGGTGCCGTCATACTTTACGTGTCCTATTTGTGTTTTTGTGCAAGTGTACCTATTACAGACAAGATGCATGTGTGTCAATAACCATATGCCTCTAAAAGGGAAGACTAAGTAAAGCAGTATATGCACTGTATTTATAAGGCAGAGAGTAGTAGCCAACTTGCGTATATCCCTGCCTTCTAGTGTAGACCCACGGATTAATATAGCTCAGGCTATTATATACGGGTACCTTTTTAACTTTTTCAACAATGGTTGAAAGCAAACACAATTATTAAATATAGGAATTGAGAAGGTATTATTGCGTGCTGATTGTCCTAACAATACCAGCCGCTCCTATCATTCTCCATTCTCCCACTCTGTCCTGTATATCTTCACTGTCTAAAATAACCCGAGGCATCCATACGAGAGCACACAACAAAAAAAAAAACAACCAGTGTCAGAGCTATAATATATTATTAGAGGGAAGAAGAGCTCCTCTTTGCCCTGCCGGTTGCTTCGAAGTAATAAAGGAAAATACACTCACAATAACACCAGCAACACTTACCAATATTGGCAAAAGCCCACTCCCCACCTTTGGTCCGTCTTTCCTTTAGGCCAGCCTCACTAGAAAGTGGTGACGTCAGAGATGGAATAAGGCCTGTATCTTATTTGCGGACCGGTTTTATGCATAATTTAGATTTTTTTTTGTAAAATTGAGAATATCAACCAGGTTTATATATTAAGTATATATTTTACGGTTTTACCACCGGTTAATAGGTGATTAGATATTGATGTTATCATATACTTAGCAATTACTATTAGTGATATAGGTCTCTTTTTTGATTAAAAACCTCTTTTCTAAGCAATATCAATATATTAAATCTTGATTTGCTTTGGTACAGAGTTTCTCCAGTGAAATCTGCCTAATACTCAGATTTTCCTATAATAAATATACTTCAAAATATAATAATATTTAAACTACAGGATATAAGCACGTTTACTTTACAATATTTAAATATTTCTTTGTACAATAAAGGAGAAGGGACAAGAAAACGCCATAAAAATAGTGCATGATCTACCCTTTAAATACCCAAATAATAGAGAGAGAATACATGAGTATTCACTTGGGTGGATGGGTTTAGAAATGATCAGTTGGATAATCGGATTATCACAACTGCAATAGGTCGAGTGGAAAGAAAGATTAATCACGTTTTCTTTTTATGTTTTATTATTGTGGGGAATTGATTGCTACTGTTGTTGTTGAAGGCGATCTCTTGCAACTTTTATATCTTTACAGCAACTATCTCAATGATAGCTTGGGATTGATTAATCGATTATCTATTGGGATTATTCCTATTATTGGAGTGCTATTATGTAATTAAACGTGTACATTTTTTTCCTAGTTTATGATGGCTGAAAAGTTCAATGATATAAAAATTCATTTTATTGACTGTTTTAATCCAGATCATACCCTATAAGCTGACCTCACATAGCTAGACCTCATCGGGTAGGACCGTCAGACCTTCCCTCCGTACCGTCAGATAAACATAAGTCATGAATCTACCGCGCGTTACTTCCAGCCCTAGCTAGATCCAGCGAATCATATATCTCTATTCATCTTTAAAATTTTCCTGATCGGTATATAACCAAAGACACTGGAAATGATGTACTAGATGCGTGCGTCTACCTTTTTTGTTATTTTCCTCCATGTGTCTTTTTATTTCCTTTTCTACTCTTCCTTTTTTTATATCTCTTTGCCTTTTCTTTTTTCGTGGGCGATGATTACACTTAAAGCAACTAAGCTGAACGGCTCTCGTAGCTGGTCGCTCTGCAGAACCCTACACTTGACATGAGCCCCTAATTCCTTTCCAACCTATTATTTAGCTCTTTATTACTTCGTTCTTCATGTTCTTTCTCCTCTTTTTAACCTTTATGCCTCTATTTCTCTCACTTTACCCATGCGCATTTTTTCTTGTACATATACCTGGTATTATTTCTGTTTATTTTCCTGTCCATCCTGGCTCTCTTACTTAAGCAGGGCGTGTTTTTGTTGTTTCAGCCTTCGAATTAATTTTTTTGTATTTTAGACTTGCTTGTATTTATGCCTAATTAGGCTTGGAATTGGCCTCTCAACAGGGCCTACTGCTTTTGATGTATGGGTATGACTACGTAGAGCTGGTGTATAAAATACAAACATGAATATAAAAATAAATTGAGCTAGCCCGTTTTGTCATTTTGCGTTACTACCACGCTCAGTACCATACTCTTAGTTTGCTTCACTGGCGAAACTTGGGTAGAAATATTAAAATCATGTTAAGGGTTCTTACTTGTTATTTTACCATTAATTAGGATGTCAGTTTATAATTTTGTAATCACGTAGTTTTAAGTTGGTTAATTTTTGGCGCTGTTGATCTGGTGTCGCAATTTAGACTGTTTTGATTTGGTCATATTGATACTTTTACAGGCTGGTACCAAAGGGTAAAAAAGGCATGCATATAAAATAGCTAGTAGTTGAATTATCTTCCTCAGCTATCGTGCAGTATTATATGCATTTAGATAAGTAAGGACAAAATAGTCTAATGACTTGGTGTATGCCTATAGTACCTACTGGGTATTAAGGATAAATTGTGTTCGTTCACTCTAAAAATGAATCTTTCTTGTAGCAAATGATTACCTGCTTGACAATCCCTATTTATGGAGTGCCATCTCAAATTGAATACAAAATTAAAATAGATACTTATTTACTAAATATGTATTTTTATTAGCCATTTGCTCCTATTAGTATTAGTTGTAGCGTGGGTGGTCTAGCCTTAAAAACAAAACTATAGGAATATATAGTCAAAACGATTGGCCAGTGTGACTTTCTGTATATTGGTTGCTAATACATCCAGACTAGTGTGAATGGTAGTAATTAGGCCTCGGGCTGGTACTGGTGTAGTGAGCAGTCAGGTTAGTGTCACTGGAAATCAGGAAGACACATCTAAAGGATGGAGTTTTGAATATTTATATGTAAAGCAAGTATTCAGTCAAATACACCTCATGAAAGTATTTGTTGGTTTTACAACTTAAAAAATCATGGCACATTTCCCCTACCATAATAAAAGAATTATCTATTGCCAAACTTAAATTTATTATTGTGCATGTAACCAACCATTCTAACTTGAAGCATCTCACTATCACACTTTCAATTGCACTGAATTTTTTAAAGAGTTCACAAGAAGTGCATGATAACATTAGTACTGATTTGCTCTCTCGTAGTTTCTGTTCGTACCATTCCCAGTGTCTCATTTTTCTATACTAGGTCATTTTCTTGCTAATATGATTATCGTTGAATGTCATTAGCCATTACCTATTTTTTGAAATAGCAAGTTAGTGTGTGCAATTAACTAGCCATACTCAAGAAACCCTCAAATTTTAGTTAACTAGAAGCGTATTATTAAACGCCCTAGGCAGTGCTTTAACCTAAATTCCCTTAAATACCTGACTACTTTGTTATAATATTCTGTTGCACATAACGGATTAAGTAAGTATGATTATTTTTATATAAAATTGGTATTGAATTGGAGTTAATGATAATAATGAAATTTACGTGAAATCTCAGGCTTTGAAACAGACTAAAACCACAAAAATATACAAAAAAGACTCAAGAGACACCACTGATTTAGAATATGCATCTAGCAAAAAATATCATCTTATACTGATTACCGGTAATGACAACTAGCAGACTAATGATACATATTATTAAATTTCATGATGCTATGGTAATTATTAGCCTGAACATATCTTAAGAATGGACCTAAATATGAATGATGAATAATGCCGTCAATCCATTCTGTATGTTACGCCATTGTCCTTTGATCAGTCCTTTCAGCTAGAGTATTTGTTAAATGTCTTTTATACTTTCTATAATAATCAACAGTCTTCTAGTCCGAATATGCCTTCACTTGTCTTCTAATTTTTAACGAAGGAGTGCATTATCGATCGGGTGTCTCCATTATTTGAATGCCTCTACCTTGGTTTTTTTGGAAGACATTAGGAGTTTGTGTTTGTAACCTGTTTTTGACAGACAATCCAAGGTAAATACCCTACAAGGCGACCATGATAACATAATATAAATTAGAAGCATCAGCATATAAATTCTCCTCTCATAAATTGGAGATACACAATAATTGTACTTTAATATAAAAATAATATATTTAATTATAAATTATACATATTAAATACAATCATATTATTATATCTTGGCATTTTAAGGAATTCTCCACAAGTACGTGCTAGTCTTCAAAGTTTAGATTAGTAAGGAAAGTTGGCACAAATGCAGTAAACTTTTAGATTTAGTTACACATTTTTGATGTATATGGGATATCGGGTTGTTCACAAAGCACCCACAGCACATAGCAGGTGATCATTAAGACCAAATTCCTTTGCCTTGGGTCTTGTAGTGTTTGTACATTAAAAGCTATAAATCAGATTATTACATTTTTATTGTGCGAAAATTCTAACCTTTGTTGTCAAACAAGTCCTATCTCGTCTGATTAGCTTAAAAGGTATCCAATAATATATTAAGTGTTAATTATCAATAACCAATAATTCATAATTAAATAATTTATTTGGTGTTTATTGGCTAATATAAATTTATATTGTCGTATTTGGTCCCTACTAAAAACTGAGCCCGATTAGGCTCACAGATGCGTTCTCAAAACGTAAACATTAATGAAACTTAAGAGGCATATAGATAAATTTGTATATTCTCACGTTTTAACCTCTTAGTGACAAGTTATTCAGTTGAACAATTTACGTAAGCTAATAAAAACCGGGCATCCTAATTAAAAATGCCCATACATGGCTTCTGAGAGTTTAAAATAGTTATCCATAGACCTGAACCACTTAATCCAATGCCAACAACAAAGGACACAAATACATCCATAACTTTTCCTACTAAATGGAACTGAAACGCTTTACCCATGCCGAAATCGATTTCTTGTTGGTGTATGATATCAACACTATTTTTTGTCTTTTCACTTACAACCTTATGGCATCCATATGAGAGATCAACATCTTTAAAAACATCACAGCATGAATCGGAGCAAGCAAGTGATCACCCGAAACCGAGACTTTTTAGTACTGGAATATCAAGAGAACAGGAAATACTGATTGGGGTTAGTAAGCTTTTAATTTTCTTATTTTTTAAAAAAATCAAAAGATAAGATGCTCATTACTGTTTGGATTGAGTTTCTTTTTGAGTAATTGCTTTGCAAAGTTTGCCCAGGTGTACCGGGTTTATTATTTTCAACTGCTAGTGTCATTGACTAAGCCCTAAATCATACTAATTTAATAATTTTTATGTGGCATATATGGGAGAAATAATAGGAATTTAAACATTGGGATTATAACCAGAAGACATAGCCGTAGCTAAGATAAAGAAAAGAAAAGAAAAATAGCTGGGAAGATGTGGAAACGAAGAAACGATTAAACACCATTACACAAAACCATTAGCTATTAATATGTGTAATGTAAACTAAGTTGGCTTTATGCCCAGGCCTCTGGCCACCTTCGACCAGCATATACAAGAGAATATGGAGGGTATGTAGGTCCATGGATTGAGGATCGCTTCTTCGAATTGTTTTTGACGTCACCGCACAGTGAAGAAGACCCTCTCTACCTTCCAGTTTTCTGGACTAACTTGCAAGTAAGTGTTGCATAGGGCAGTATTTTGGGGTGTATAATAACGAATAGGTATGCATTAAGAGCTGATGGGACGGGTGGTAGGTTTGTATACAGGTTTATTCCTACAGAGAGGATGAATAATAGAGAGTGAACATATTGCGGATGTGATAAGAGAACATTGCTGTTTGAATAATAATAAAACTTTAATATTTTATATTGAAGATAACTGGTAGCGTCGAAGAGAAGAAATTATGGAAGTCACAGGCCAAGACTTTTGTAACGGAAAATGTAAGGCCTAATAGGATTTACTTTACGGTTATACAGTTTAAGAAGGGAACTGCTCAGGTAAGTATAACTAATCTGCTCTCTACCGCCGCATACCCGACATAGTTATATGTTTTATATAATACTTTCTTTTCTATATATGTAACTGTCTGTTTCTTTGGAACTATTTAAATCCATAGAAAAAATTGTGACACATGTAATATATATACTCTAGTCATGGCATGTATTACAGATATTTGCATACAAACTATTCTATGTACCTTTTTACTCGGTACTATCATGTTATCATGTATGTAAATAGTTGTGTAGTGGGATGCTGAAATAATATTTCTTGATACAGCAATGATATGTTGTGGTTATATATATAATGGAATATGCTCTTTTCTCTTTCTCTAGCTATGTACAACGTATAATTCTTCTGCTAGTAACACTGAGCAGTTTTATTGATTTGTCACTTCTAATAATGTCGTACATATGCTCTCAAATAAAACCACATGGCTGCTAGTACGATGATTTTTATTATTATTTCAAGATGGTCAAATAGAATATCATTTGCCTACTGA
>NAOQ01000007.1:116514-136980 GCA_002751075.1 Ichthyophonus hoferi
GGGGAAACTCACCTGGTGCAGCTTAGGACCTCGACTCCCATCCAAACCTTCATTGCTCTTAACATACGATTGTGACTGCAATGCCCCTCCTGCCCTGGGGACCCTTCCTCGGTTGGAAGGGGGCGAGTGCATCTCATCACTCGCTCCCGTATTGGTTGATCGAGGTAGGTCCTTGTTCGACCCTAGACTGCTACAGGAATAATAAACAGGACATGTATGTATGTGCGTGTAGGATAGAGGGAGAGAGGGCAGGCTGATTAGAGCAATCTAAATAACCACCCAGGGGTAGGACCTGTAGAGCTAGTAGTCCATTACAGCCCATGCTATAGTGGCAGGCACATTAACTTAGTAAGAAAGCATCACATACCTCAGCACCCGGCCCCCATTAATATTTCACAAGGCATGTAAAGAAGAAAAACAAAGCAGGAAATTGGGCTGTATAATAATACTAAAGGCTATATATATATCACAAAGATCAAAGAAAGGATTAGAAGAAGAAACATAATGGTGAAAACTAAGCAAAATAAAAGCTATACTAAGGTACCTGGGGTAGAGAGTGGGTAGGAGACTTACTTAGGCTTAGATACTGTTCTCATCTTGGGCGATCTGATTGGTTCTCCACGAGAGGTCGAACGATCTTTCTTCTCGCCCATTGGTCCATCGTAAGGTCGACATACCTCATCTATGATGGAATATCACATCAAAATACATACCCGCCAATTATAAACACAGATACTCTTATTGGGTAATATTGCACCTAGTTACTATAAGGCAAGCAGCCCCATCCTTCCCTCTCTGTATGTCTTCTATACCCTACTGCTTTCCTCTCTCACACTACAGTACTATTACTTCAACAGGTCTCCACATCCATATAATCCAATGCACAGTTAGAAATAGGAAAGGGAAGATGGCATGACAATGTACCAATAGAGCCGCCACATCCCAGTACCCGGAACGCTCTCATAAATTCACCGCGAATATCGTAGAGTCTACAGGGGGAGGGTAGGAGTGAGAAGGTGTGTTGTGGTGGTGGAGGGGGGGGTGGATGAAGGGAGAGAGGGGAGACAGGCTAGAAACAGGGGTCAAGATAAGGCCTCTTAGTACACAGTAGGGGGGAGCCATGGGGGAGAGAGGGGCATAATGCTCCGGCAGGCCTAGGATGCAATCTAGCTCTAAGGGGGGAGGCAAAGGGAGAAGGCAGGGGAGTACCGGGGGCCCTACGTATTCTTATCGGCCAGGCGCCCTAGGTTATGAGATATTTCAAAGGGATCTTCAATACAAAGCCAAAACCGGTCCTTTTTGGTATTGTGCTGTAGGAAAATAAAAAGAGAATTAGTAGAAGAAGGGACGGTCAATAGAAAGAAAAGAGATAAAATAAAGTATTATTAGACCAGCAGTGTAGAGTCCTAGGGGGTTAGCAAATAAAAAGGTAGGGTAGAAAGAGGATAAGGGAGCCATGCAGGAAGGGCTGCAGTATCTAGCCACAGGCACCTACCCGTAAGGTCCACTCCTTGTCTTTCTTCTCTAATAGGCTGGCTGTTCGTACACTAACCACATCCTGTGAACACCAATAGATTTAGCATAGGTGGGGGAGATGGTAGGGGGTGGACATTATGTGGGGAGAGCTGACATATCATTGACGAAATATCACTGATGCCGCTGACTTATAACCAATACATACACTTACTTGGGATTTGGCAAATGATGCATAGTTCCTATATAGAGTATGATATTGAACAATAATGAGGAAGTAGTGTGTGCAGGTGAAATGCAGTAAACCAATCAACTGGCATGTAGCCTCGGCTGATCAGTGGTGGCCGACACTGACGTCATTATGCACGCATGGGCATAGGTCCTATAGAGCGGTATATATATCACTTATATCACTGACATATATATCATTGAGACGAATAGCGACTATGAAGCCCAGGCAAATAGGAACAATACTAGTAGCAAGTGCCTATAGTGTACTCAGAGCTAGTAGGAGAATGTACCCATTGGTATCCAAAGTTGTAGGCAAAGTGGTGGAAGAAGGCCAGCACTAGCTCTGCTAAGGTCTCATGATTGCGGGTATAGGGCCCATAGCCCATACGATAGACAGCCTCCTGTAGTGATAGGCCAAGAGTCAGCCGCCACCCTTTGTCATTGGTTAGCTGGTTATATATTACGTCATGACAAAGTGTCCCTAGAGTAAGCACAAATGAACCAATGGGGACCCCACATCTCCCATATCATAGCTATTAATAGCATTGACAATAGGCTTATATGCCAGGCTAGGCCCGTCTCCCCCTTAAGACCCACCCCTCTCTCCCTCTACACAGTGCAACCCTCGGCCTAAGCAGGGGCAGGGCTTACCAGGTCCTTCATGTAGTAGCAGTCGTAGTTGTTGATCATCACCTTGGGGCACTCGGTCTGCCCAGAAGGAGGGATGGCCTGCAGGTTGGGCAGAATGGGAATGGGACGGGTCTGGCAGAAGTGAACCGCCAATAGGACGTAGGCATAGCTGTAAAATACCTGTTTTAGTAATCCAATAGCCATGCAGTTCCGCCCCTTATCTACCCACCCATTGGATGAATTCGTGAGAATAATAGGAGGGGAGTGAGAGGCCTACTGATAGTAATTATAAAGAGCCAATAGCAGGCAAGAGATTAAAAAACGACCTACCTGCTAAGAGTACCAGTATAGGGCTCGTTAATGGTACGGCGCTTGGCCCAGATCTTAATTAATCGTGATAGATCTACCACTCGTCTGGCCAATAAAGGCAGAAGTCAGTAATTGAGATAATTTGTATCTATATATGGCTTAACTATGTGTCACAGCTAGCCACTCAGGGTAATTAAGGACCAGCCAATAGCATCCCACTAGTAACGTATTACCATGTCATTCCCCAGTGGCAAATGACATCATTGGGTCATGATGTCCTAACGCCAGGAAATAGCCTAAAATAGACTATGATCGCATGCATGCAATTAATTATCGAACAATGGGAATGTGCAGATAAGGGTTCCCATATAAGGCAAAAAGTTGGTTGCTACCAAATCATTTGTAAAACAATGAGCCGATCAATCAACTCTCCTGATATATCAGAAAGACATGATGGCAAGACCCATATATGGTATAGACGGATTAGACGGACACTATCCCCTACATGTAGGTATGCAGAGAGGGGGAGGTGAGAGAATACATACTGATCGATGTTACCATACATGGCCAGGAACTCTGTATTGTTGACGGCAAGATAGTTGTTGAGGCAGATATCCACGGGAATGCCCCTGATAGACAGACCATTGTAAATAGATATATGCATAGGTAGAGACCTATCATGCCATGCCTGCATGTTTGCATATCTACGCGCATATGCATTAAAAGATGAAGATGCTTGTATGTACACACTATCCATAATCAAAAAGTAAAGAAGAAAGAATATTCTTACGTGTCACAGTCCTTGAATTTCACAATGGGTACCCGAGCATCAGGTAAAGGGAGAATATCCAGCATACCAACTGGATGGACCACAGCCATGAGTGATATGCCATCAATCACACCATCTAAGTATCACATAGTAGCCCAGTAGAGTAATCTCGGTATTGTATGTTCTCTTCTTATGTCAAGCCAGTATGTTTTGATTGGGCTAAACCAATAGGTAATTCTATATATTGAAGGACCCAATCATCTATCTAAGCTCATGGGATATTACAATTTATATGTTTAACTATATACTAGTATACTATATAATGCTCACTTCATATACTAATGGGTGGGGTGTACCTACCAGTCTCAAGGAATTCAGCCAATCGGGTGACAATACCAGCTGGGGTCTCATCCTCACTCAGTTCATGAAAGAGGCACATGTCAATATCGGCCCCACACAGGCCAAAGTGGTTGCCACTGGACCCATAGAGCTTCACCCTTGCATCTACGCGGGGGGTGTGGTTGAGAACACATCGTACAGGATAAGAATTGAAAACCAATCATATGCATTCATGATCTAGCTCCTGCTACTACCAAAAATCCTTATCCAATCATCATCTAGAGGGTCCCTTCTACATAGAGACCAGACATCACGCCTGTTACGGCACAAGTATGTTGTCTTTATTGCACTATCCATTCTACATACAGACTACATACAGCATGCAGAGGTGGTTAACATCTCCTGCACGCAGCCTCTCATTCTATATGCATATTAGTAATGACTCCTACATAGCCAAGCCCATGCCATGCAACAAAACATGGGAGTAAAGAGGAGAAAACAACAAGAAAGAAAAAACACGAAAGGAAAGAAAGGGAGGGGGCCTACCAGGCCAGGCCACCTGAACCAGGCACTGGATCTTGTGGGACAGTTGGTTGCGCATGTTGATTTCATGCTGCTGGGGTGCAATGCGGGACAACATATCTAGCAGAGGGAAAGCATACACCTTAGTATCCTAATATGGTCATGGTCCCGCCTATCCCGCTAGACAAACACCACATATGATAGCCGCACATCCAACCACATATCATTATCTTCCCTCCTTTCTCCTATACATCCCCCTCAACCTACTTTGAATCTGATCATCCAACTCCCTCAGGCGATAGGATGAGAAGTCAGGGAGGGGCTTAGGAGAGCGTTTAGGCCTACAAAAACCAGTGTTAGTAGGATCAGGTTTAAAGCTAGCCAGTAGTATGGTGTGGTTTAAAGGCTAGCCAGTCCGGTGAAGGCCTATAAGCTATAATCCTTCATTTCCTCCAATCATAACGCAGAGCATAGCGCTTCTTAATATTTACTGTAAACCGATTGAATGCCTATCCTTTATTGACGACACATCATGTGTGCATCAGTCAGTCTCCAGAAGCAAGGAAAATGAAAGTAAAAGAACACAATAGGAACACGGGAGGTAGCCAAGGGCAACCTAGTTATAGCTGCCGCCCTGCATGAGAGGACTACAGAGGGACACCTACCTTGGTGCTTCCTGATCGTCCCCTATATCTTCCTTATCTAACTCCCTTCGGTTATCCCTACCCCTCCCCTCTCCCTCGTCAGTCCTCCCATTTCCAGGGGGGCCTCTATTAGCCAATAGCCTTTCTCCGTCATCCTTTCCGTTATTACCAGGATAACCGTCATTTCGTTGGCGCTCAACTGCATTGCCACCAATGATATTCTGTGGTTGGCCTATGGCGTATGGAGAAGGCATGTTATTGGGGCCACTATTGCCAAAGGGCCCGTCATTGTGGCTAGAATGCAAGGGCATGGAATAGGTATGGCGGTGTTGCGATGGTCTGGCTGCATGCTGGCCTTCTCCAGCCATGTCAGGGAAGAACCGGCTAAAGGAGTTTGAGTCCCCTCGCTGATTATGATACCCAGCCGAAAGAGGCCCACTACTGCCAGTCCCTCCCCCTCTCATGCCTCGTTCAGAGGCATAAGACGGAGAAAGGTCACCTGACGAGCTGGGTCGGTACCGCGATGGGAGAGGAAGGCGGGAGGGCCCTTGTTGAGTATTGGAGAAAAACATGTTGAGGGTAGAATCCGAGGGAGAGGGGTCGTTCTGTATCGGGAGTGGGCTTTAGTTATATATGTATAGGGCGAGGTGAGTGTCTAAAAAGACAGGGGACTTAGCTTATTAATATACTAATATACCTATGCACATAGGACGGATTGCCATGGGAAGCAAACCAAGAGAAGGGGGCGGCATACCTACTAACAGAGTGACAGCTCACCAGCACTAACCTGTATATTTGCCTTTTCATTGGTCTCCCTTGCCTTGGCAAAGAATGCCTCCACACTATCTCCTGAACCTATTGACTGGTGACCTGCATGGCCTCCCATGTCATCCCCCGATGGGAAGAACCGGCTGTGAAGATTGTCCTGATTGGAGGATCGCCTGGGAAACGGTGGCTCGCTCTTTGCCATAGGTCCACCTGGAGCCATTCCGATTGAATGCATGGCCGTTTCCTCTGGATCTAGCACACGTGGCGGACCTGGGCCAGTGCCCTCTTTCAGATGTAGGACATTCTTAAGATACATCTCCAGCCCCACACTGCCCCGCCCCAAGCCTCCTGAGTAGTGTGTGGTGTAGGATGGCTGGTGGGGGCCAGGCTGGGACGGTGGGTGGGTGAGGGGGTTGGACGCAGACCTGCCGTAGTAGTTGTCCGCCCCTGGCTGGTGGTTCTGGCCATATGAGGGTAAAGGGGTGGAGAAGGGGTTGGAGAAAGGCGAGGTCGTGGGGGGCGGGGTGCCTTTCTATTGGTCAAAGGAGGGAGGAAGGGGCTAGATGGTCAGATATATATACACAGTCCCTACAAGAGGCAATAAGGCAGAATAGCCTACGGTAATGCGGACAGACGACAGCTGTACAAGTAATATACAGTGCAAGTATATAGAGGAGGCAAGGATAGGGGCCTAACTAGAGGAATACAATAGAGTGAAGAGAGGATGATAAGAACCCATTGAGGTGGCAGATATTAGTATATGTGACGGAGGGAAGATGATGAGTGGTATGAGCAAAGAAATACATCACGTAGGTTACCATGACAATACAAACCTGGGCAGATACAGGAAGGGGTACGCTCATTGGGCCATCATAAGACATGTTAGAGGACTGTGATTGGGACTGCCCACCAAAGGAGGAGAAGAATGATTGCATGTGGGCAGGTAGGTCCGCCTCATTTTGAGAATGACCCTGGAATAGGGTGTGAAGAAAGAGGAAGGGATGAGCGTAGTGAAAAGGGGAGGGGGAGGGATGAGAGAAGTGGGCAAGGAGTAGAGAGCCCACAGTAAAGATAGGTGGGTATGGTGTAGGTGCGAAATAGGAGGGACCTGTTAGTAGCAAGAAGAGGAGGGGCATAGAGGCCATTGTGGCCTGGCTAGTATACATAGCAAATAATAAATAGAGAAATAGGAAGCATTGGTCTGCATGTAAACTGGTGTAAAGATGGTTAGATAGTTTATAACAGATAGAAAGACTAAGGTATGTGTGAGGGCAAGAGGAGAGAGGGTTTAAATATATGCTCTCAGTATAGAGTTAGGATGTGTAGGTTGGTGTGCGACAAGTATGTCTTGAGGCTATGGAGGTGTGTTATCGCCTAGGTCCTAAAACATGTAACCCCATATAATTGTGTGGTTTTAGTATTGCTATGGCAACAATAAGGACGTAAATGTTGCCCTGTCTTATAGTATGTGGCAGAAAAATCTGTACAAGGGTATATGAAGGGAGGCCCCTTAAAGGGTATAACAGTGCAGGTAGACGCCCCATGCATAATATGCATAGAGAGAGATGCAAGGGGCCAAAGTGCGTGATCCTTGGCATACTAATAGCCGTCAATCCCACAGCACATATTCCAAGTTCTGACCTAAAGGCCTTGTAGCTCTTACCTGACTAGCCATCTTAGATGGTCCTGGTATAGCGTATATCCCCCTGTCTACCGCTGGAATCAACAATTAAAACTTGCCTCCACGGTGACAAAATGACTAATCTGTGATTGTTAAAAAGCAAAGGTAAATTTTCCTTGTTCTAGTCTGAGGCTACTCTCTCGTTATCTTTCCCCACCAATTCTCCTCTTTTCTAGTGCGCACCTATACACACTTTAACCTAGTGGATTTGATGTAGTCACTGTAGTATATGAAAATTTTAAGCCCAATAAAAGTCCAAGATAATAATGGGGGGAAGAATAGAGACTGAGGTATGAAAAAATTATGAAATTATACTTGGTATTTGTGGCAACGCCAGCCTACTTTAGGGTTCTTCGTCCACAGATGTGTATAGGATCATAAGGCTGCCAAACGTAAGATACCGGCCCACTTGTACACTGAAAATATTGGTTATAATAAAAAAGTATAAAGTATGTATTGAGTTATGTAATAATGAACAAAGCTAGTACCATAAAGAGATATCCAGCACTCCCAAACGGTATTGCAATTTTGCTGTAGGAAAAATAAACATATGTTAGGCCTTGGATAGAATGATGGAATAGAGTATTCCGAGCCTAATAAAGAGTCTAATTGGCCAATTGACGCACGAGCGGGTTGTAGGATTATACATGACATGGAGATTGATGACAAAACCAAGTATTTTTGTACCTTATGATAAATGGATTAAGTATTAACAATAATGAGAAAAATGAATAAGATATTGCAGGACTGCAAGATAACACAGGTATGGCATCAGAAATACAGTTAGTTATTACGTATAAACGGGTGATTATATATATTCGGATCAAAAATGGGTTGTGATCTTAACAAATTACCAATTATCCGACTACATGAATTTGTACCAATTATTTAGAACGCTGTGTAGGACAGGACGGCTCAGGAGTGGGAAAACAATAGGCAATATATATGCGAGTATGTATGCATGTATATATATATATATATATATATCTCTAAACACAGTAATAATTCGGAATTTATGATGAAAAATTGTAAACTATAGGTTGGAAGCAAGTGCGCATAGAAAGCAAAATACACCGAACTATATATAGTTTGGCGTATTATACTTTAGAATATAATAATGGGATTCCTAATTAAGTATTTGATTGATTCATATCCACAATTGATATTAAGCGTATGATAGCATGTCCCTTCTCATTTCGGGGTATATATAGTAAGAGGCAATGTAATTTTCATTATGCTGCATGTGGTTGGAGGCATTCTAATTTTCTGACTTAAAATGTAGTCAATTATTTTGTTATACTACAACCCCTCTCAAGTAAACCAGGTTTATTTAGCATGCCCCCAAAATAATATATAATACTAAGTTTTTTTTAGGGTTGCATGATCTTCCCTTCACTTCATTATTTACTAATTACATTTTGTAAACATTATAGTTTAAAGTATATATTTTCTAAGTGACGACCCATGTATTACATCAATATAATATTTAGACTAATTTAATACCTATCTTCAACTGGACCATATGATTTTGTCAATTTCCGGACTTTGGCTATGTTGATTATACCTTATTTTACAACAAATATATGTTCGGATATAATTCATTAAAACCATTCTAATATAAATAATTTTTTAAGTATAGCATGTTTTACAAAAAATTATATATATACATATATGTGTACATGGTATCAAACAGAATGCAAAGCGCGAGTTGGACTAAATGATCATTAGTACTAATTTATCAAAAGCAATTCAATTGGTGAATCTTTATATTATGTTTTAACGTAATGATCAAGGTTGGGTTGAATATGAATGTCTTTGCCCACCAGGTCTTACAATACTCAAAAAAAAAAAGAATTAATTTTTTTTCTTGTGATAAGAATAAAAAATTTGTTTAAACCAATTAAAGTACATAAATAGTTGCACAAACATTATATACACTCTAATGTATAGGTAATTGAAAAGAATAGATTGATCTTCAATTTTAACTGGTGATATTTAATTAACTGATAATTCAATCTAATGACCACCCAATTAGATAAATCAAACAATTTTTTCAAAGGTGAAGAAGCTCATATTTAATGTAGTAGCTAAATAAAACGGATTTTTACATATTTTTATTGTTAAACAAGTTGGCAGGACTTGTCTTAGGCAAGATGCCTAATCAATGGGTTATCTTATCTGAACTCTAAACATGTGGTCTGAAATGGCTTATTACGTAGTCGCAGGACTTCTACCATTGGCTGGTTCAATTTTGATAGATCATTTTAGATTGCCATTTAACACCAATGATTGCATGACTCTTTTCCCAAGCTACAGATGTAAAAATAATTGCTAATGATATTAAACGAGTAGAGCTGAAACATCTTGATTAAGTAAAAAAATATTCCTGTTTTAAAACTCACTCTTGGCCTAGGCGGATTATTTCATCTAGGGCATAAAGATTATGAATTAGGAATATGAAAAGAACCTTAGCATGGAGACTGCTTTACTGTAAGCTTCTCACTCACGAAATGAACCAGATATTTCCTGATGACATTCGAAAGTGACCAAAACATTCATGACGATCCCGCTCATTGCTCATTCTTTTTTTATTATTTATTCCATGGTATATTATATTTGTATATTACTGATTTTAGTGTTTAATTCTATAATGCTGACAATTCAATTGATTCACACAATAAATTTGAACAATAATTAGTTAGTAGCATGTCTTTCATAACTAGGTTAAATTGATTTCTTGATTTATTGATTTATCAATACATATTATGCAAGCACATACATGGATTAGAGCCATACAAATGAGGACACGATAGAACAGGATTATTGAGATTAAATCGGACAATTTTAGTGGGGACAAACTACACTATTTCTATGCAGTCTTTGTATACGATTTTCTCAAACATTTTTTTCTTTTATCAAAGACACAATGCAAATTTGATCAGGGTTATGGACTTCCAACACAATCACTGCTGAACACTGCTGAAAAAAATCATGGCGACTAAGCAACAGTTAGACAACACGGCCAAGAAGTTTATCCACTGATGCTTCCAAGAAAAGGAAATCACTCTCAAACGCTAATAGGACGTCGAAACCATGCACGAGAAGCTCCTTCTTCAATATGACTAGCTAATAGCAACTCTAGCCACTGCGCATGCAGCTCAACAAATAGCCACTCTAGCCACTGAATGGCTAGCCCAAAAGACGGCAACCATAGCTGCTGAACATGCAAAACAGCAGGCAGCAACTCTAATCGCACAATACTCAGCACAACACATCATATGCCAGTAAACAAACAACTAATCCTGCCGGTCTCCCTTATCATCAAATTGGGATACTGCCAGTGGGGGAGCTTCAACATTTACCAGCAAATAACGATCAGCATCAAGAAGAAACGGACCACTTGGACAAAGGTATTCCGATCTAGAAAACAAGGAAACCAAGTCACTATGTGCCATTGACTACCAGATCAGGGACTACACACCCTGTGGCCCCTCACAAAATGATTCAGCAAGTGACATTTATTGCAGCGTACTTTCAACAGGTGACTCACATCACTGCCAATTGAAATGGACTAGGCTTTGATTCAGGACGTTTATTATTATATGGAGACAAAACTTCAGCTATCCGTTTGAGCTCCCGTGAATGCATAACTAAAAATACGCGTCACATTGCGGTAAGATTGTTTTACATCAGGAAGACTGTCAGCAATAATGAAGTGGAAGTGAGAGGGATATCCAGCAAGGACCAGGCGGCCGGCTGCCTCACTAAGTGCCAAGGACCGCATCCCTTTCAACAAGCCAAACATTTTCTTTTCCTGACCTCTGGATTTTAACTTTATGTGACCCCAGGCACCCCTGGCGAACGTGGGGAATTATACCAGAACCGTCACAAACATTTCTCTTCTACAACTTCAAAATTTAGGTTATTAAGCTTGTGGAGGATTGTCCGAAATAATCATGACGGTCCCACTCACTGTACTTTTATATCTCATTCTTTTATTTCCATTTATTCCATGGTATATTATATTTACTTATTGCTGGTTTTAGTGTTTAATTCTATAATGCTGACAATTCAATCAATTTATACAATAACTTTGAACATTGGTTAATAACGTAACTTTCCTAACTAGATTAAATTTATTTATCCATACATAGTATGCAAGCACATACATTAATGAATTATCTTGTGAGCAATACAAATGAGGACATGATAAAACAAGATTACCGAGATAAGAATAGATAATTCTAGTGGGGACAGACTCTATACTATGTTGATATGGTCTTAAGTACGGTTTTTTGCATATATATATATATATATATATTTATCAAAGGTACTATACGATTTTAAGCAGGAGGTGACTGTGGCATGGCATCCAATGACAAAAAAAAAACTAGAACAGTTGACCAAATAGTATGTTAAATATTACCACTCGCTCTGGCTCTGGATCTGGCACAGTTGTAGGCTGAAATGGTATGTGGGTGTCACCCAGTTTTTTGGTACATTACCTTGGTGTTACTTTAAAGCTGCAAATGTTGACAGTTCATGCAGATTCGAATACAGTATGTAGATGTAATAAAATTGAGGATCCACACGTAGAGGTTAGTGAATAGATGTAGAGGTTAGTTGAAGTATTTTTGGCATTTGAGAATCGTTGACTTAACAGAATTACCAGGTTTTGTGATTATGGTAAACTATTTCAGCCTTTTCTGCTACCATGTTGGTAATAATAAGTAGAGACAGAAAAGTTCCTGTACCTATATTTGTTTAGAAGAAGAGGGAATACCAAATTAAGGGGCGTTTTAACATACCTCTTTCTGTACACGAAGTACAGATATGCTAAAAACATATTTCTATTAATAAACAAGTCGCCAGGACTTGTCTTAGATAGGATGCCTAATCAATAAGTTACCTTATCTGAACCCAAAATATATGGTCTAAAATAATTTATTATATAGTCGCAGGACTTTTAACATTGGTTTCGTTCAATTTTGATGGATCATCTTGGATTGCCATTTAACACCAACGAACTGCACTAACTCGTTTTTCAGGCTGCATATGTAGTAATAATTGTTAATAATACTAAACAATTATAGCTATATAAAGAAATACCTAAATTAATTAAATATTCCTGCTTTAACCAATATTACTATCCTTACTATCAACCATTCACATGTATTCTATCAACAACACTTTCTGGCTAAAATGTTAAATAGTTTTGACGGGTCTTTTCCATTGAATCGGACTAGCACCTCCTTTCACATACATTAACCAATCTGAAGTAGCTGTAAGATGTATATATTAGTCAGGTCTATTGTAATCTAGGTGTACAGGGGCCATAGGCGCTTATTATGTGGCGATATGAAAAGGAAGATAAATATACAATCAATATATTTTGAATATTTGTATACTATGATAGGGCAGCAAAATGCTGAGTATATATATACTCTCTTCTCAAAATACCGCAGGTTAATAGTGGAGAGGAAGAGGGAGATCATACGGCGGTCTCACGTAAGATCATCTATTCTTCAAATATATTGTTCCGAAAGTTGAAAGTAGTACTAAATACAAAAACGCTAGATGATATAATATATATATAGTCCAATAGTTTTTTAGTAATCAGAAGCTAGGCGTATTCTAGTATATGAAATGCAAAAGCCAGTACATCATAGATATATACAGGATATATATAACTACTAGAATCTATTCAGTGTTTAAACACCGAGTCACTATTTGATTACACTTCGTCGTAAGTATATTTTCTTTTCAAACTTCATACTTTATATGATATATATTAGCAATCAATCATAAATGGTTCATATTCACATGTAATATAAGTTCTTTAACTACTATGGCATTTCTTTATATTGACAAACACAAGCATGTGTATGTGAAGGGAATCAACTTCGGGAACAAAGAGCACCGTCATTTTATATCTCTAGCTGACCAGCAGTCCAATCTAGAAAACGTAATGTGAATTATATAACCAAATTACTACCAGAATATAATTGGCTTATGATGCACTATAATATATTTTCTGACCTCAACTGTCATTATATGAATTCTATGACGCCACGAACCCCTAGGATATATGCAATATTATAGACCCATGTTCCTTCATCTATTTAGAAGGGGTGCCAGAGGAGAATCAAACCAATTCGTGTATGTCTTTCATATCTGATTCAGCTGTTCAGAAAGTTGTGTGTGATTAACTGGTACTGTATGTATTACTACATACAGCATGCATAACCTGGCATTACAATCTATATATATTCCACCTACACCTTATACACAATTTATCCAAACTACAGCCCCTGCAGGTCCCTCAATTGTTTTTTCAATTCCTCCTCTCTGGCCAGCTTTTCCTTCTGCTCCTCACTTAGTGTCACTCCCTTTTCTACCTGGGCTTTCAGATCCTCTATCTGTCTGATTTTCTTCTGTATTGCCTTAACCTTTTTGGCCTTGCAGACTTCCGGATCCTCCTCCTTGGCAGGCGTAGTATCTGTAACATAATGTGGTTTATTAGTATATATGGTGGATAAAACAAGAGGAATGACGGGGTGCATAGAGAGAAGGTAGATCCAAATCATAAACAATCACCTCTCCAACGAATCCCCAAATGTGAAATAAAAAAAAATAAAAAAAATCATAAACGTGAAAGAATGGGCCACATATGACCTTGCGACCAACCATATAATCCATCACTTCCCTTCTAATCATCCTCTCTCTCTCACAACAAATATCCCTAACAAATAAAGAAATACGTAGTAATACCATGTGCATGTTTAAAAATATTGACTCGCCTATTGACCTGGAGGTCCCTCCAACACCAAGCACCCAATCCGGAACCATACCTGCCCCCTTGGATATAGAGACCACAGCAACCTTAGCAGCCAACTCGTTCTCAGTGCCCCCAGTTGTATTGGTACTAGGATGGGTGCTGCCCAGGGCATTCTTTTCCTTTCGTTTGGCATTCTTCTTTTGGCTTTTAGTGGCAGGGGCCTTTGTCTCTGGTTCGCGGGAGAGGCCAGGCTGAGCAGAAAATAAGTGTGAAAAGAAAGAAGGAATGCTATGAAAAAGGGGATTACTAAAACTATCTCTATGCCCTCTATACAAACTAGGAACATATCACAGGCACTGTCCAGGGTTAAGTCACAAGCTTGGCACCAGGCTATATTTCTACATCATGGGAGGTAAAAAAATGAGTTAACAAGAAATATATAGGCTTAAGGGAGGGTTGGTCACACAATACATTGACCTAGAAAACAGCGGAAAAATAAAAGAGGAGATAATGCAAAACAATATTAACCCTGCAGGTTAACCCTGCATAAAACATTCTACCAGTGAGACAAGCAGTAGAAGTAAACAAAAAAAAAAAAACTCTTTGGAAGACTAATTCGGAGAATAGGAATACATACAATAAAACCCTTGCTCCTTTCTGCTATGGCCTTGCCCTTACTAACATACTTGACCTGAAAGTGAAAAAGACTTGTTTGTTCAGTATGCATCACTAACTAGGACATACAAGATATCTTCTGAGTATATAAAGGCTACACATTCAAAGAGAGGGGCAAAAAAAAAAAAAACAGGATAGGAAAAGGAGATGAAAGTGACCTTATAGAGAAATAAGGGTCTGAGTGAGTAGGAAAAGATGGGGGTGAGAAAATAAATTGGTGTAAAAATAAACCATCGAAGAAAAGAACGTGGGCATGTTTGAGTGTACGGACTATGATACTAAAAGTAAACAAAAAGTGAAAATAGGGACCGCCGCTATATATAGGCCAACTAGGACTCAGAACTAGAAATGCAGGCAACAAGAACACCACAATACTTCTATTGTAGGGGCATATCTCCTGTCCTTAGTACATAGCCTGAACTCTGTCACAGAAAAGAGCTGATAGTTGTTGTCTTTTAAGCTCACATACATAAATACATAAGACATACCCTATATACATACACATATACAAGAGAGGCAGACCTGACATACCTGTTCATCAGGAGGGATATAGCCTGCACGGACCCTAATTTCCTTTCTCAAGGTGCCATCGGCTCTACGAGTGCTTGGGATAACTGTTTCCCCATTTTCCTTAACTATCACACCAAAAGTGTCTGCAGTTTGCCCCTGCTCCATGTTTGCGATACCAGTACCTTCCAAATATAACGCTTAAATCAAGCTCTATATCAACAACTTTTATATAGATATCTATCTATTCATACGTACACTACACATAAACATACATTGAAATACGTACGATTCGGTCCTTAAATTCATGTTAGCGATTTGTACAATTAAATGTCGTAAATGATTTACCACCAATAAAAAAAGACTATTATTAGTTGAAGGTCAAGATCTCATTAAACCTCATTAGTCTTCATTACATCCTTTCTGGCAAAAACATTGAATGAAGTTCGGCCGCTTAATGTTTGTTTAAAATAGAATGAATGCGAGAAGTACATGATGCAGAAGGTAACTTTAATGCTATAAAGGTAATATGTTCTCCGTTCGTGACTGGGTCCCGTCATTCTTGTCATGCATACTAGTAGTTGGTTGGCTTGAGAGAGAGGGACCAATAATAGTTGGAGGTTATAATTCAGTAATAGACAATAGGGACAGCGGTAACATCCATATATATCTGGCAGGCAGATGGAGGTGCATGAAATTAGAAAATTTAAAGAGATCAGGTTTCTTTAGCGGAGGATTAGTTATGACCAAAGCTTCATAGCGGAATGGTTGGATTGTCCAAATGAAAGCATCCTTCATTATCAAACCAAAAAAAAAAGCAGGTGGCCCAGAGTTTTAAGTTAGATGCGCCAGAGGAAAAGGTACAGACTAATCTAATACTACTGAGAATAGAGTTCACGTTGTAGTAGACACACTCACCCTGTTCTCTAAAGGAAGCATTGACAGTATTATAACTAGATAGGTACGTCCTGATTCCATGGCCTATCTGGGATTGATTTATATTAACAACTGATATAAAACACTACAACCCTTTACTGTCCTCACCAGGGTGCTGAGTTCTAGATAATCCGACAAGTTATAGAAATATTCAGTCTATTGCTTAGGCATGGTTGAATAAACAGCTGAATCCAATAAATATACCATTGCATATATGTGACATATCTTAGTTGAGGACGTAGTCATCCCCATGTTAAGGCTCTTTTTATTTTCCCCTTTCATGTTTTTTATGACTTGAGTGAAATAACCCCCCTGGGTCAAAGGGGAGTGTAAAAACAGGAATATTTAATCAATCTAGGTATTTCTTTATATAAGCTATAAATATTTAATATTATTAACAATTATTATTACATCTAGCCTGGGAAAATACCTAGTGCAATCTATTAGTGCTAAGCGACAATCCAAGGATGCTAATCATTTACATAATATACCAAAATGAGACCTAAAATGAGAACAACAATATGATAAGGAGTACAGTGTGTAGTCATCTTGTCCCATTAGGTCCCGTTGTGCAATACATACATTAGCTCCAAAGCGCATCAAAGTTCTTATTTTCCGGGATATTACATAGCGACACATACAGTTACTGGTTGATATTCGTACTTAGTGCAGAGTTTATCATAGCAGTATGGAGTCGAACGGGGGCACTGACTACAAGCTGTCCCAAATACGACAGGTGGCGCCAATTTATATTTATAAGGTCGGGGTCCTGCTGGATTATAGTGACACACCGTACCAACTCGAGAATCGTACCAGCAGCCCACTTTACTTGTTACGGACGATATTATATGTAGATAACTAGTCCATTGATTAGAGGGCCAACGTTTCCTGCAGTAAGTATTAATTCGCCTCCCTTCAGTAGCGTTGGTCATTAATGGTTGGGGGCCGTTATGATCTGTCTTGGCGATATATTTATCACGTGGAGAGCACCCAGTGGCAGGAGAACCTACAATTTTCTCAGACCATTCATATATTGCCGCTATGGGTGGAAGTCTTGAATCACTTTGAGAAACACCTCTGTTGTTGTCACCACCGCACACAGCATACCAGTCGTTATTCGATTGTGGGTTGTTATAGGTAGCAGCGCTTAACTTTTTGACAACAACTTGCAGTGCCGAACATTCTAACTTTATATCATACTCCATTTCCAACATATCTGCTCCATTAGCCATTCTACGTAGCCTATTGTGATTATCCACAATGAGTTCTCTTAAACTTTGATCTAAAAATTCTTTTGCCTGGACCGTTAGGGCCGCTAATGCAATAATGGAAAGAGCGACATTGGAAATAACTTTTATGGCCATTGTGATAAGGGTTGGTATCTACTGCAGTTTTCGGAATGCCACTTTAAATACAATCGAAGTACTGAATTTTCGTTCAGTCAGTGAAAAAACTGAAAGAGTACTGAAGATTTTACACCATTCACATTCAGTTTATACCTACCCCTGTGCAATACGTAGCACTACCACCTGTGCAATACGTTACATCCAATCGCCAACAACAGCATATCTTAAAATTCCCAGATGGAGCGAAGCATCATCGAGATATGCTTACGTTAAATAATAGATTGACCAATGGAAATCTAATAGAAAGCCAAATATATTCTCATTTGATACTGTACTAATTTAAGTATAAGTTGAACTTCAGTTTAAAAATAGATTCGTTCATAGCCCTACATTTCTAATTAGCAATGGGGTTATCAGTTTGATGATAATAGTTTAAATACGCAGCAGTTGGCATCTTTAGCCGCTACTTATTTTTCGACGACTGGGTTTACAGAAGATATGCAATAGTATTTTTGTATGTTTTACTAATATTGAGTTGTATGACCTTGCATTAAGCTTAATGTGTTTCTGTTCATGTTCTGATAGTTCAATCTGTACTGGTGATCTGATTATGCGAAAGTGGAGTATGTCTAGGGTTTAGATCTCAGAGTAGTTAGTGGGATTATTTAATAAATGGTTAGGCCAAAAGCATATTACAAAAATGTTATCCATTAAGTTGGTTGTTTAATGCAAAAGCCAAATTACAAATTATATTATTAATTTCAGAAAATATATTCCTCCTTTTCATCTTTAGCTCAGATTTATTTTCTCGGAAAAGATTGGCGATTCTTACTCTTTAGAAAATACTAAACCATCAGTATTATATAAAAGTATACATCGTTTAAATGTTGACACCAGAAATTATTTACATGCATTGTTTCATTGGGATCTTATTAATTATCTGTGTTTATCGTCCTTAACCCGGACTTCTCTGCCGTGACTCTTACTATTAGAAAACCAGAGACAGCCTCAACTAGTGTGTAACACCGAGGATCACGTATTTATACAAGTTTCTGGATAATAAGAAAGGCATTAGCAATAGCTCTTGGGTAAGAAATATATAAATTTTCATACTATATATATCTAGGCTTATGCAGGAACAGAAGTGAAAATTAACAATGAAAAAAATGGTATATCTACCATTCAATAAATAATATACTTCTAATTTGACTACCACATTAAGTAATCAACTTAGAGAAAATATTTCCATCAAAGTATTCATAATCCGGTTATTTATTAAAAAGTCATGCAAACTCTGATAATTAAAGACCTGTTATACCATGTTTCATACAATGGTTTGGTTTTATAGAGTCTGTTTAAAATATAAGTAGCTACCTTGAGAATATTTTCCCAAAACTCATACATTAATCATGCCAGGGTTGCCAAAGCACGGCTCCCAAACTTGTTATCACTGAAGTTTTTGCCTACACTGGCATATGTTATATATTTTAATAATGTAATATCTAATTACATATGCGACTGGATGCTGTCATTTATTATTTATTGGTGAACGATAGTGTCCTTCCCTATATATCTGTGGAGTGATGGGTTAGTAAAAATATATATTTTAAACTCTCCACTCCCCTTGATAGAACTGCTATATACCAATTTATTCTTAATAGAAAAAACTAATTTAGAATGGGTTAAGCCCTCTACCAGTGATACGTAGATTGAACAGGTTTTGAGGCCTTTAGGGAAGCCAACAACAAGATTCTTGGAGGGGAATTACAGATAACATAGTGTCCGTATTTGGGATGTGCTAAATATTGTTGAAGTATGTCAGCACTGTGAATAACGTAGTTGGTATAGGTGACTAGCGTGAGCCAAAAAGACGATTAGTTATGTTTCCAAGTACTAATTCCTACGCGTTATTGTGTCACCAATAATAGACCTTTAATTGCTATGAAGCTTTAGAACGTGTTATATCTCGGTAATTAAGACCAAGTCGTTATCAAGTAGATTTGATTTAGGCTAACAGCTAGATGCAGTCTTAGAAATACGTAATAGCAATTTGAAATAGTATTGTGATTACTGGCACATTTACAAAACACAGCAGCCAAGATTTAAATACATGAAACTATACTCTTGACTAACAGGATTGTCAAAAAGACTTGGCAATTGTATAAAGGTGGTTGAAAAAGTAATGGCTTGATAGTGTTTTCATTAATTGTGATAGAAATTATGCAGTCCATTCTTTTGGTCAACGTGACATTGCCAACCAAAATATTAACATATTATAATGGGTGGTCATTTTTAATAAATATTTCCTTCCAAAACGACGCGAAAAGCATTACTCCAATTAGGAACAATTGTTTTATACCAACTGTTACAAGATAGTTAATTCTGAAGGAAACACACAGCTTAAAATGATTTGTCGATACGTAGTGTGCAAGCACTTACATTAGTGAATCGGCTAAAGAGCCATTCAGATAAGGAGACAAGGTAGGTCTCGTTATCTTTCAGGAATTACATTCGTCAATAAGAATATTTATGATTGGTGTCATCTAGATTATAGAACACAGGGATATGGGGGTTAACCAAAAAATAACTCCCGCTGTAAAACAAAGTATTAAAGAAAACAACAATGAAAGATCCGCCGCTCGCCCATATGCGGCCCCCGTCACACCCGGGTATATGTAGCAAACCCGCATGCCATGGGCAAATACGAATACGTTCGTGACACACAAAACTTTACATTCCTTTAGTATTTATTAAATAATACCACAATATATATATATAGTCCTATTATACAACACTCAATTGGCGACCCCAAAGCTTGTGGACAAGTCGCTAGAACTACCACAGATTGAGATAGGGTT
>NAOQ01000007.1:137264-149855 GCA_002751075.1 Ichthyophonus hoferi
TCAGCGCCCATATGCGGCCCCCGTCACACCCGGGTATATGTAGCAAACCCGCATGCCATGGGCAAATACGAATACGTTCGTGACACACAAAACTTTACATTCCTTTAGTATTTATTAAATAATACCACAATATATATATATATAGTCCTATTATACAACACTCAATTGGCGACCCCAAAGCTTGTGGACAAGTCGCTAGAACTACCACAGATTGAGATAGGGTTATGGACCCAGCACACTTCCACTGTGCCACTCTGCTACATACAGATTCTGATAGGGTTATAGACCAGCACGCTTCCACGGCAAAGCAGCTTAGCTACACATAGGACAACGTGTCCCTGGCCATTCAGGAAGGAAACAACTCAACGTTCTAGAATAAAGCGAATCTCCCGCTCCGTTTCCATTATCTACGGTAACAGCAGTTTTGACAGAAAAGGAAGTCCCTTTTGTCAACTCCTTTGTACACCATCATTTTTCGGGAGTTCTCTGAAAAGAACCTGTTAGCAATACAGGCTTCATTGATTACTCAGAATATTTATTGCTAAATACACCTAGCCTTGATATAGTTGTAAGGAGTCATGGATCTCAGTTTGGCTAAGAAGCCTTTTCTGTGATCTAGAAAATTGCACCCGAGTGCGATTTGAGACGTCGCTGATGACCATGTCACCAGCCGAGTCTTTATGCCATTTTTCCATACGAGATCCCTTTCGGGTGGTCTCGTTGATATCCTCGTTGAATCCAGAATATGGGGCGTGTTCCACATTCTTACTTCTAAATAAAAGTATAGAAGTAGGGTATGATCGAGGAATCGCATTATTGTAAATATTATTTTTATCTATGTTAGCAAAAAGAAAGAATATATAAATACCATATAAATCAGAGCTTGTAGTTTTTTTTAAGTTTCCAAATCATACCCTACTTCTATATTTTTATTTAGAAGTAAGAATATGGAGCCCGCCCCATATTCTGAATCAAACAATAAGATCAACGATACATGCTAATGTTAAGCGGCATGAAGACCTGGTTACACAAATGCAATAATTACAAGAAACAATGCTGCATTTACTACAGATGATGACACAAATCTTGCCACAACTAATTCCTCGGGGAAATCAATTATCTATGATCTCCCCTCAACCAGTTTTACAACCGCCACCACCTGTACAGCCCGTTGTATCACAACTCACAATACATCCCATTTCCTGTGCCCAATCCAAACATCTTAATGTGTACTCATTTGGAACCTTTCTTTCAGTCTAAGAACAGCCATCCACTGTTCCCATCTAATCAAATTATCCCCACGGTTAACAATGTGCCACTTGAACCCCCAACTGTACCATCACATGTATTGCCACTCCTAGACTATGGGATAGATGCGTCCTACACCAAAGCATTACCCTTGCTATCTCCTCTTGCCGCTAATCTACAGCCTCAAGCAGGCTCAATAGAACTCCCTGAGTCTGTGGGAGAAAAAGCGGCAGATTCGTCCAATGACAACAAAAAAATGAAGTACCTATAAGGCAGGAAATTGCAGAAGAACCTGCACGAGCGTAATCAAGATATGAACTTGTGACAACAAGAAGTGACACTACCAACATCCTACTTATGGCTATCCCTCCATTAAAAGTTGGATTCAAGCCACACCTTGCAGCACATGGGTTAGAAGAAAAACTAAATGTGGACTATCACAATATTTTGAGCTCAGTGTGCTCATTCGTGAATATTAGATTTTGGCTGAACATAGCAGGATCCCGCGGGCATGACCTAAAACGACTAGGCATAAAGGCTGCCTACCTACACAGCTACCTAGATGCGCCCATGTTTCCAGTACAACCGTCAATGTCTACGAAATCAAAAAACGAGAACACGTTTTCAAGCCTGGACTCATCCACTTTATAGGATACTCAAGTGCAGATTTTTTCTGACGCTGGGAAAGTACCATTGTATGGAGATAACACAAGCGCAGTAAGACTGTGCAGCAAGATGTGTGTTCCCAAGATCACATGTCATATCGCTGTTCAATTTCATTACATTAGAGAAGCAGTGAATAATAATGAGATTGAAGTCAGAAACGTCTTATCCGCGGATCAAGTTGCTGACTGCCTGACCAAGTTTTTTGAACTCGGATCATTTCAAATAGCCAAGAAACCATAGGCAATAAATTATATGGACATCGTATTGGAAAACACCAGTATGAGCGCACCAATGTGGTAACGATCTTTCTTTTTCTTTTGGCTCCCTCTAAAGTTCCAGCCAATGGGAGAGTGTTACAAGATCGCTAATAAGTAGGTTCGACCGAAGCCCAGATAATAAGATCAATGATTGTGGCTCAAGATTAGTTAGTTGCATAATGATTTAGGTGCATTCATAATTTGCATATATGTAGTGAATCAGCCAATGAGCCATATAAAGAAACACTACGTATATAAATGACTGGTCCCATTTAGGTTATTAAACAGAGCTATGCGGGTGTTAGCTAAAAGTGGCCATTGGCAGTAAAATGAAATATAAAAGTAATCAGAAGTCAATAATAAAGGATTCCCGCTCACACATATGCGAGAACACAAGCAAAGATACAACTCGTTCACACATACGTGGTATCAACAGAAAAATACGAATTCTCGTAAACGCACACAAAAATACTTTGCATTTACTTATATATGTAATAAACACATCGTTATTGTCTAATCCACCACTGGCTCTCATAGACGATAATTAGTGTCCAGATCTCTCGCTCGTTCAGAACTTAGAGAACTGCTTACTAGTATTAAATAGCGATGATAGTTAATATTTTACATCGTAATATGTCAACACTTACTGATAGATTTCATTGTGCAATTTCCACATTCGCACCTAAGCACATCAAAGCTTCTACCCTTTTGAATCGGAACAAAGATATAATTACTACAGCCAGATACTTAGAGGGTTGGTATGGGCCCGCTATAGAATCTCTATTACAACAACTGAGCCTTAAAGATAGAACCGATCAAATGACTATTTCTAATAACACTGGTCCACCAATATGAACCACTACCAGTTATACAATTGGAGATTCTGACGGCTGTGGACAAGTCAATAGAACTGACACAGTTTCGGATAGCTATGAATCCTGTTTCTCACATGCATTAGGTGCTACCGAATTATTCAGTTTATGCAAGTATGACACTCTCGGGGTTTAAAATACAAGTAAATATATCACCTTTAATAATAACCTCAATGATATCAGCATCTGGTAATTGAGAAACATAAAATCTATTTGAAAAGTAATGACTTGATTAGTGTTTTTATTAATTGTGATAAAAATAATGCAGCCAACTCCTTTGATCAACATCATCAATGTGTCATTGCCAACCAAAATATTGATATATTATAGTGGGTGGTCACTTTAATAAATATTTCTTTCCAAAACGATGCGCGAAAAGCATTGCTCCAATTAGGAACAAATTTTTTATGCCAGCTATTCGTACAGATGGGCTAAAGATGACGTGGATAACAATAGGGTATGTGCTAAAAATAAAAAAAACCAATATATTAACATTGGAACCTTAAGCATACCCAGAGTGTACACCAATGGTTTATAAGAACATTTTTACATATAGAGCTAAATACAAATTATAAAATACCAATTTTTGAATGATAGATATTTGTAGTGTAGAAATAACATTGACTCATGACGATATGTAAGGATTCAATGCCATATGGTCTTCAGGTCCTTTGTCAACGTGTATTCATGTACTTCATTGATATTAATTGTTTGCCTGCCTTTTCTAGGCTGTCTTAATTGACTGTGAATCGCTATTGTTAAGAACCATAATATCATACAAAATGTATACTACGTGTTGTACTGAGTGATAATAGTAGGAACAGACAGGCTAGGTTTGGTTGAAGTATTGAATAATGGAAAAAGAATTCACAGAGAAATTCAAAAAGTGTAGTTAGTTGGGATATGGCAGTTATATTCGACTAGAGATATAGGAGAGCATGACTAAGAAAAAACATTTACTCAAATGGAAAAAATGATGATTGAAACCAAGCTGAAGTACTCTATTGATGTATATTACATACATGCCTTAGATTGCTGCACATGCAGGCAGAGTATGTTTATTATTTTCTAACAATTATCCCCATATTGTTAGAGAGAAGCTATAATAGTGTCGAATAAGTACATACTATTGGTATCCAATAATTGCTGCATATTACCTTAAAATTTATTGTACTGTTGTCTCATATTGCCTTACGCAAGATACTTGACTCAGCTGCAAGTAAACAAGCCCTTGTTTGGCCATGACACCTTATAGGATATAATCCATATCGAATATTGTTTTCTGATTTACTTGCATCAGCATTTGCAGTTTAAGAAAAACACAAAGGAAGACTGCAAAGATTACAACAATAACGTTATTCATGCGTAGCAGCTCTCCACCAAAATCCATAAACTATTTCCTTGCAGTCTTCCTGAACACGCCTTGATCGAAGCATTCTTACTGACATAGTAATATTATTCTATTTTTTCCCCTTCTTCTTAGAAGCAGCAGCTTTCGGCTGAGGCACATTATCGGGTATGACTGGACGTCCAGCCCTGCAGTGAGAGAACATATGAGCAAGAATAATAGAGAAGAATAGTTGGATATTGTACGCCCGTATTTTATACTATTGCACTTAACTACTCCACTGTGAACAATACGAAAAGCTTTAGTACACGTACTTAACAATAGTTTCTATTTCACATTTAAAAAAAAAGGCAGATAACGTCTCGAATAATAGATATATCATATTTCGGATATAAAATACACAGTTACGTTACCGAGCCTGTACCAAAACTTACTTGAGGTCGCCGATCCAGCGTAGACGAATAAGACCAGATGCACCCCCAAAGACTAGCCAATCATGATGACCCTTGTTGTGATTCAATGTGATCTGCAGGGGGACAGAGGGTGTGGGTGTAAATATGCATGTCTATCACCTCGCAAGGCCCTAACAACTATATCATCCTCATCATTTACCCTTACTTATGAGGGCGTATTTCCTTCTCCACCTCCCTCCAATCTAATCCAGCAATATGTACCTCTTATTTTATTTTAGTTATTTCCGTTTATTGACTCACACAACACTCATGTACATTTTTCATCAAGGCTACACAGGTATACTCCTGTTTATTTTCTATTATGATGTATTGCTATTCCACTTACCCGGTTAATAGATGCCCCAAGGGGTGCGAAGTCAGTTACCTGGGCTGCGTTCTTGCCAACCGAGCTTAAACTCTCTGCCCGCGCAATTTCCTGTATAATTATACAAAAATATACCAAGGAAGAAAGTCAAAAGGCAAGATAAAGTAAGAACAGAGAAGGAAAGGATGAGAGGGAAGAGAGGTTTAAAACACAGGTCGCCAAAGATACAGACAGGGTGTATAGTTGATAATATCACAATTTATTCTTAAATAGCTCACTTTTAAGCTTCATCTTTATCTGTTTGGAGAGTTGGCAGTGGGAGGGTCGAGGCAATATAGATATCAGGCAAGAGGGAGAACATACGGGCCAAGCATTAGGAACCAACGGCCACATACGACCACAACTACCATAAAGGAGACAGCAAGTAGTAGGGGCAGATATATGCAAGTATATATACTGAATGCATGTACACGCGTACTGTCACATAATAGTATTTAAATACACAGGGTATACAGGTATACACGAGACATGCAGGTCTGTATGTATGCCCTCTCTAGTATAGGGGTGGGCTGAAGGTACCTACCCCCTTATGATAGGCCACTAGAGGGTAGTCCTGGAACACGTGCACCTTCCCTTCCTCTCTCTCCTCCAGATATTCTCGGAACAACCCCACCTCAGGCCTCTATGGATATAAGGAGTGCATGTGGATTGGTAGATAATCATGGACCATTAGCATCTACAACAAACAACACATACTGTTCTCAACCATTTCTTACTGGATATTGTTTCCAAATCACGTGACTGAAAACTATCTGTGGGGCTAGAGACCACGAGTCCTTATATAAGAGATAACTCTTAAATATCAGAGATCATATAGGTCCCTGGGCCAATGGTTAGCACCGGCACATTATAGCCGTATGAGTATACTTACTGGGCGTGCAGACAGGTCAAGTATTGTTAGCTACACATAAAAGGTAGATCGGAGATAATACAAAAAGTTGTTATGTATGCGCGTATCCATTAATAGAGAGTACGTATATGTCTACCAATGAAATGCCGGACTATAACTAGAATGTTGTGATATCCCTATATGGCAATATTTCAGGGGAGGAAGGGAGAAGGCATGGATACAGAAAGGGGTGAGGTACGACCTGGAGGACGATATTAAAAAGGGGAACAGAAGGGAAGAAGCCAAAGGACATAAAGGAACAGAGAGAGACAAGGAGGTGGAGGGAGGGCTTACTCCATTCCTAAAGATCTTCTCTAGTAGGCGAGGCATGTAGCACCATCTAACCAGACCCCCTTCGTCACAGGAGAGCAAAGAGCTTTTCGTAGCAATAGGACACAGATCCTGGGGGAAGAGGCGAGTAAATAAAGAGGGGGCGGGCGGGTCGGTAGGCCATTATACAAAGAACGACCTAGATATCTAGAGGTAAGCAACCTAAATAGCTAGAGGTAAAGGTAAGCATGGCCATTGTATACCTTAAGGGTGCTTAGATTAAAGCAGGAGTAATGGTGTATGTGTAGGCACAAAAACAAATAAACATGAAGGAATAGATAGAACCACCAGGGCGGCCTCACAGGAAACACGTACCCATACAATGCCATCATGCACAGCACAGCGGACTGCCCCTGTACTAGATGTGTCCTTAACCCGCAGATGGTACTGGCGCACCCTCCCGTCATCGTCTCCCATCATAATACCTGGCGTGCCATACTCCCAGGTGATACGGGTGATCCAGCCTTTAGGGGGGCCACGGGAATGACGTCAGAGTAGATATGAGGGGCTGTAAGATCTTTTCTTTCATGGTACACAACATAGGCCACTTAGATGTGGTGTTTACTACGCATATGCACTCATGTTCATGACAGAGAGCAGAGAGTAGAGAGAGAGAAGGACTAGGTAGAGGTAAACGACGTAATAGTGCTGGGAGCATCACAAAGGTGCTCATAGGTCGGTCAGACCATAACATAAAACCAAGTTAACACATGCACAGGAATCAACCAGGCCCACCTCGTGTACAGGTCACAGAACGTACGGCCTGGCCTGGGTCTCTAAGGTCATAGAAGTGTAGGTGACCTGTGAGGTCACTGGCCGCTAGCAGGTTAACATCTGTGGGACACCAAACCACCTGAGGGAGGCGGCAGGGGAGGGAAGGGTTACATGTATAGGAGAGTGTCAGACGGCTATCACCATGATGGGCCTGACGTCACATACACCAAGTGACCCCATGGTTAGACTTGTGTATATAAGGGCAGATACACAAATATGATCTAGGGCAAGAGGAGAGTCTGACAAAGAGCCAATCAGGCTAAGGTTATTACCTGCATGATTGGTGAATTGCTGACAGCTATCTCGTGCACAGGATAGGTTGCCTCTGCAGGATCCTCTAAATATTGGTGGGGAGTTACGTGAGATACACGAGCGTTAAAGAAGGTGACAGCATGCTCATGATTGGGCCACATATAGATGAATAATAATGGGAAGGGGAAGATAGATATAGACAAGGAGTAAATATATATGTGTACTGGCCCATCGCCATCCCCTCATCCACCAGATTGTACTAAACCTCACATATCAGGGCGTGTACCCAGTCAGCCACCAACCAACCAATGTGAAATGTACAGGCATGTCTATGCATATCTTGTAGGAGGGGGCGGGGTAAGAGGGTTGCCTACCTGCTATGCTCGCCAGATTCCACACCAGAACACAACCTGTGCATGTCACCTGACTTGTTAGTAAATGATAACCAATGATATGCTCATATGTAGGCTTGATATAGAAGATAGGGGTAAGGGCTGTTATAGATTAGTACAAAAGCAGCACAGATACATAGACTAGCCATGTAGGGATATAGCCCAGTGCATATGAGACTTGCCTTTGCCCCTCCCTCCCTTAGCTACATGGGTACATATTCCTTATACCTTCAGGCCAACATACTAATGCACTTACCATGGGTGGTACTCACAGCTAGACTAGAGGCCTGGTGAAGCGGACTCCAATGACACCTCCACAACATAGTCCCTTCCTGCTTCAACACCGTTAAGGGCTTCAAACTCACTATCACTGTATAAGGTGGAGGTGGGTTAGCGTACACAGGGAGAGGAAGAGATAGAATTGTAGACCGGAGTACCTAGGTGACGTATAGTTCATCAGTGCATATATGTATATATGTATGTATGTATGTATGTATGTATGTATGTATGTATGTATGTATGTATGTATGTTTATAGGTGTTACCAAAAAGGCACTCCGGCCGTAGTTTTCCATGCGATTCAAGCACGAGAATCAACCAGGAGAATATGTGGCTATAGATAGTAAACAAACTATATATAGTTCCTTGCAGGTTATCGGTATATAGGGTACCACAGGCGATATATGAGCGTGAAACATCTAGGTCTAATGACAGTACAAGACTGCTCCACTGACTACACTCAAGCATTCAATATAAATGACTACAACAACTTGATACTAAGTTAAGGTGACCCTAACAGTAGGGGAGATGGGCGCTACCCACCAGGCCCTGACTGGGTAGGGGCCACGGCTGACGGGTGAGGCACAGCAAAGATCCTTAACATTCCATCGCCAAAGCATGCAGCCAATAGGCCCAAGCAAGGATAAGCCTATATATGGAAGGATGGGCAAGTAGGCCAGATAGTGTGGAGACGTGTAGGAAGGGAGAGGGGAGAGGGGGAAGAGAGATGAGAGGGCGGCGGTTGCAGGGAGATGGGCCATATAACAAGGAATATAGCTCTCTAGAGAACACTGTAAAGGCCTATTTAATATGCAAATCTCACTATATTTATAAAGGACACTTAAGAGATAGCAGTCACTATGCCAGGGGGTTACAGGGTACATACGCCATCCACCAATGATGTCTCAGTCTCTTCTTGTCGCGCACCACCAGGACACCACGATAAGCAGGTCACGTGACCGTAGTTATGGGCTATGCCAAGAGCCAATCGTGGCACATCTTGTGGCCTAAAGGATATGAGGGGAAGGAGGAGAGAGTGAGCGCAGAAGAAAAAGCGGCGTATATGTAAAGATGTATTTATATTGTTAGGTGGGAGAGGGGTAGGGCCGACTCCCTTCACAACTAGAGTCAATGATAATTATTGACTAGCCAATGAAACACTTGCAGTAACATCATCTGCAATAGAGGTAGAAGAGGGCTGCAGGTTTCCCTGATTGTACGACGTGCGGCCATACATGCATTTCATTATATTCTGATTATTGCAACTTCCATGTGTGTTTGCTGATAATAGAGATGGCGTACTCTATGGCCTCACTATTCTAGGTATTCCATTAGAGGCCTTGGTGTTTCAACGCTTGCAGAGTGAAAGAAAAAAAGAAAAAAAAAGAAAAAAGAAAAGAAAAATGTAGATGGAAAAAACTACTATCCTATCACACATAGAGAGGAGGGTAGTAGTGGTAAATAGTCCCTGTACGGCTGGCGGGGCCTCGAGGCCTATTATACACCTCTAAAACACCCCACGACAAGGACCCTGTCCTCCCCCCCCTGTGACAAAGGGCTTACTTACTCTGTAGGGTTGTTGTCCAAGGCCCCACAGTCCCACAGCTGGATCAGGCCAGGCCCCACATGAGATATCCCAATGGGGTGAGTCTCTTCCATCTCCCGATAGACCCCTAAAGCCATGTACTGCCGGCCTGCATTCAAGTGGTTCCAGTAAGGTTAGGGTTAGGGTACTTGGCGTTAAACATTAGAGAGGGTCTTTATGACCATGCACTTGGTTATCATTGTACCTATCTAGTTGTATGTTAAAGTATTGTGCAATATCATACAATATTATAATAACAAGGATATATAGGCAAGCCACTAGCAGATAAAGACCACTGTAGCTAACTAGAGAATTGTTGGCGGTAGTAACATCTACTATATCACCCTACATGTGGGCCCTGGGTCTAGTAAGATAAAGTAAGATATCACAACACAGCCCAGCCCACTCAGAATGTGTGCACCCATAGTATACAGGGAATAATGACTTCAGATACCAAGATATACTATAACACTCAGCCTACAAGCATGCTTCCCTCTGCCACCCACCTTGGCCAGGACACCACTCTGCAGCCCACAGAGGGCCCCCTACATTAAGGATAAAGTCACCCTTCTCAGGAGGGGCTTCACTTTTAAACGAAGAGGTTGCCCAGACAGACCAGTCTGGGCAGTTGGTAAAAAGATATAAGTGTATATATATACAGTGTACTTTACAGTAAATGCTTTAATGATATATCTCCACACCGTAATTATAGTAGGGCTTCCATCTGCTAGAAGGTTCATAATGCTTTTACTAATCAACTATATATTATTTCAGTATCAACCTACGTGCCAGTGTCCAATGGTATGCCAGTATTAACTTTTCTGGCACATTTACAATTATTCCCACGCATACAATTTAAGAAGGCAAGACTGGTATTCTAATGCACACAATCAAATAATCAAATAAAGGAGTCAACAAAGAACCATGACGTCACCCACCAGAAACGCCCAAGGCCTGAAAGCGAGGTAGGCGGTGAATAGGCTTGTCAGCCCCATGCTGCCTAAAGAGGGGCGACTCCTCCGCCACAGGCATGTACTGGCCCCAATCACTGTACCCCCCCCCCCAAGACCAGCACCGTGGGGTATTGGTTAGCTAACCAGGTGAACATAGTAGGTGTAGTCTTTAATAGTTATGCTAAAAATTTAATTTTGGTTAAGAGTATGTTTGGAGGAATGTATGTATGTATGTATGTATGTATGTATGTGTCTGTATGTATTATGTATATATGTATGTGTATATGTATGTGTCTGTATGTATGTGTGCATGTATGTATGCATATATATATGTTTATATACGTCTACAGTTGAGATAAAAAATAAGATTAGTTACAAGTATGTTATAGATAATCTAGAGAGAACAAAACATGATAGATCTGTATATGTAGTAATAAATGATAGGTATAGATATAATACGCTTTACAGTTATGTTATATAGGAAGATAAAGAGAAAAGGGCACGCCTTTAGACTATTAAGGCTGGTATATCTATCATACAGATGTAAGAGAGCCATAGTGGAAAGGTTTTAGAGGTATAATACACCTAAATGTAGCTGTAATTGAAACCATGCGGCCAGCTGCCAGGAGATTAGAAAGGAATAAGCACAGTAAAAAACAGGACAAATAAGGCAACCATGCATCACATGCCAGTGGCTTACCAATCAGGAACCTGCTGGCAGTCTTTCTTTAAGGGGACCCATTGGGAGAAAATCAGGTTGGGTAGGTCAGGGGTGTAGGGGAGCTGGTCATAACTGTAGAATGACAGATTAAGAAAGGTGTGAGTACAGTAGGCGAATTAGTGTATACCATCTATAGCTTGGCTGCATCTAGCCAGGAACCATCCCTGACATGGCCCTAAGTGTTATGGTTACTATCACACCCTATGGCCAGGCTATTGCATAGAGGCACATGGAAGTCCTTCCTAGAGAGAGAGAGCTAACCAACTACCTCCCTAACATCTTTCTGCACCCTGGGCCAGCCTGGCCCCTCCGGGTCTCAGACACTTACATTATACCGCAATATGGCCCTGGGACTATGTGTGTAAGTATATGTACAGGAGGTTGCAAATGCTACTTATATCAATGGCCGACTGCCGCCTATCTACAGAGGGGGGTGACTTACATCCTGGCCTTAGCATCATAGTCTATATCCGAGGGAAGCACTGACATGTCCTCCTCAACATCTAGTAGCCATAGGGTCAGTAGATACTACACAGCAGGTGTACATAGCTTGCAGAAGGGCTCCACAATAAGCTCAATTGAATATAGTAGTAGTAAAAAGAAAATGCAGAAAAGGAAAGAAAAAGAAAAATGAACAAGAGGGAAAATATAAAATTAGACAGCAAAGTAAAAATTAATAAGAAACTGTGGAATAATTTCTAATACAATATATGTGATTAGTAATAAAGAGAGAGAGAGAGAGAGACAGGGAGGAGGGAGCGGCCCCAGCTCACCCTCAGTGGTATCGTCTGGCAGGGCAGCCTGTGTATAGTAAAGTATGCATACAGTTAGCTTGACAACACGTAAGATTAGGACAGGGGAGGTAAGAGATACAAGCTATAAGAGATAGGGCCAACAAACAGGAACTAGGGTAAGTACACCAAACATAAATTACAAAACGGAAATGGGTGGGTAGGTATAACTCATAAAGCAAGAAGTGAACAAAGAGCTCAAAGAGGTGGTCAGAAAGACTGGAACCAGAGCATTGGTAGAATGATAGAAATATGTACGTGATAATTTATACTATGTCTGGGCCATGCATAGAGCAAGTGGCAGGCAGGCAGGCAGGCAGGTAGGTAGGAGAAGTAGGTAGGTATGTATGCATGTGTGTATGTAGGTAGGTAGGTATGTAGGTAGGTAGGTAGGTATG